>NMRB01003158.1:0-12002 GCA_002633025.1 Notospermus geniculatus
ACAGCGCCATCCATAAGATTAGCTCTGTTCCGTTCCATTTACAGGGTCGGTCCGTCTTTTACATTCCGTTTGCAACCACGATTCCGTTCCGTTCCGTTCCGTACTTAATAACTACCCAACAGCCATGCCATATTCACAATAAGTTCAGTCAATATGTAAGACAGTGTAACGTTATGCATGTCTCAAGTATTTGGTCTGAAGTATTATGACAACATGGCGAAGTCTACACGTATACCATCAAGCCCCTTCACCAGTTCCCATACTTTACATTATTTCATTTAAACCCCCAAACGGACGGCCATTTCTCCAATATTTATGTTTGAAAGAGACTATTAATCCTCGGTTTGGATTATTTTTCAACCGTAAAATGGGCAAATTCTTTTCAGAAATTGAATACATCGTAAAAATCCACTTTTTGCCATTTGTTTGGTTCCTAAAATTGAAACACACTTCTGAAGGTCGTCACAAAAAAGGTGCAAGGACATGAAGGACATGAAAAGTTCATTTGTTGAGGTGAACAAAATCTCTGCCGATTGAATCTTCCGGGAAAGGTTCGGCGGTACGTTTTTCTTATCTGTTAATTTGTCTTGTTTTACTGAAGGTTTGAAAGACACGGTGATAATATCGCCCAGCGAAGGTCGAAAAATGAACAGCACGTGTGAGACAAGCGGCCAACAGAAGTGATCTTTACTTAAGGGAGTCAGTCAACGAAAAAACTAGAAAAAATGGTTTTCTCTACAAAATAGAGTTTTCTCTGTGAACTTATAAATCTTTCAACGGAATATTGGAGCAAATTATGGAGCATTAAAACCTTCAGCAGGTCGACACTCCTGGGCAATAATCATTCCACACACCCTTGCCAATGTGGAGTGAATAGATGAACTCTGCCATAATTCTGTTTGCGTTGCAATAACTTTTCAGGTTTCGAAACCAGATGACGTGTGTAGGGAGGTTTAGGTAGTTGAGATAATGACGACGTGAAAGAAAATGACTTTCGGTCGGTGACTTTCTCCGATATGGCTGGAGAAAATCATAAATTTGTTGGCCCAATGGGTCATATATGAATAAAGACTAGCAAATGTTTTTACTTCAGATTTGTACAGCATTGCTTAGTGCATTTGTATTGCAAAATTCAAGTAAAAGCATTTACTAGCCTTTATCCATATGACCCACTGACTCGTTTCAGACGCGATCACAGTTTGGTAGAACACTCTCAATTTGATGACGTAGTTCTCAAAGACATGCCCATCTCTGCCTTCGTTACCGTTCTCGGGGCGAATCTCAACATCTCTATTATCAGACTGCCCCCTATTCAACAGGTCAGATGATCCTCTTCAGTCGCTTACACTCCAGGCATAGAATCTGAAGCTGTCATTTCAATTGGCCATAAGGTTTTATCACAATAGGGTTCTCTGTATCCAATGTAAGATGAGCTGGTAGCGCTGCATCAGGGATCATTACATTGTTTGCAGACACCAGCGAACAATACACTTTGTCGAGGTGAACAGTTGTCTGACGGACATTTGCCACTCGAGTGACCACTTTGATTTTTTACCGATGCCGACATAAAATGCCTGGCTCAGCAGCAGAGACAAATCTTAGAGCAATTACGATTGGTTTCAGGGTTCGCAAAAAGTCGAAGTTTTTCTCGGGTTGGTTCTAAACCTGGCACTGGCACTGGCACTGGCACTGGCACTGGCATGATATTCTGGTCAGAAATCATGAAAAATGGTATATTTACCTAACAGTTATTATTTTGGAAGATAATAACTTTTCAGAACCAGTAAACATGCATCAATTAATGTTGAAAAATCAAAAAAAAAAAAACTAGAAAAAACATTTTTTTCAACAAAATTGATCCATGTTAAACTGGTTGGCTCTATTATCTTCCAAAATAATAACTACGTATAAATACATTTTTTCATGATTTCTGGCCATAATATGATACCAGTGCCAGTGCCAGTGCCAGGTTTAGAACCAACCCCTTTTTCTCTGTAGGTAGGCCTAGTGTAAACCTGCACGTTGTACGGGCATATACATGTATTACACTGAAAAAAAATCCTAGGTTTTTTCAGTGTAAGATTGCATGAGGTTTTGCAAAACGTAGGCCTACTCCTCAGACTACCAGCCTAGGCCACCGACATGACTGAAATCTCACCGGACAGTTTGGTCCCCAATCATCCCAAACACCTGACAACTAATCTTGCCAAAGAACCTATTCGTCACTACGTCATAGGGTCTATTATCATTTTTTAGCCCCAATCACGCCTACGATTCCACGGATAATCCACCAGGTATCGTTAGCGGCCCACGCAAGGGACAAACAGAGGTAGAATCAATGCACATATATCTTCCTACACAATGAAATAAACAGAGCTAGTGTCCATTTTGTAATCTAGGGCCTCCTCAAATAAGAACCAAACCAATTAGTGGAATGGACGAGTTACCAAATACGCTATAAACAGTCTTTAAGGTTAAACCCCTAATGCTTTACAAGTGTATGCTTTTTGTTTGATTACTAACACCTTCTTGGAAAGTTGTGAGTCCTGTTTGGACGGAAGTCGTCGCAGTGGCTAGTTGTTGATTCTGTCCTCCCTCTGCTGTACATACAAATGTTACAGCATGCAATTTCCCAATTTCGTACGAATCATTAGGTGGCGATTTCTAAGAAGCCAATAGAAACGCACAGCACGCAAATTTCATCCAATACGCCGTGTGCATAAAAATGAAGCATATACTTCTAGCAAAAGCAATAAGTAAAAGCAGTTGTTTGAAGCCAGAAGTAAAGGTAAAAGCAATTACTTGATTTCATATGCATAATCTTTTACTTCTACTTCAAAGCAAATGCTTATACTTGACAAGCATTTGCTTGTTTAACAAAGGTTCTACAGTTGGAGCAATTGCTCAGTATTATGCATATGAATTCTAGCATTTGCTAGAAAGGAACAAGTAAATAGTAATTGCTTTTTTATAGCAATTGCTTTTTAGCAAAAGCATTTACTTTGTGTTTTATGCCATGTATGCATACGGATGGAAGTAATTGCTTCAATTGTCAAGTAAAAAGCATTTGCTTTTTTATGCATATGGTCCAATGGCCCATATGCATAAAGAAAAGCAAATACTTTTTACTTGAAAATTGAAGCAATTACTTCCATCTATATGCATAAACCCAAAGTAAATACTTTTGCTAAAAAGCAATTGCTATTAGAAAACGCAGTTACTATTTACTTGTTACTTTCTAGCAAATGCTAGAATTCATATGCATAATACTGAGCAATTGCTCCAACTGTAGAACCTTTTGGTAAACAAGCAAATGCTTGTCAAGTATAAGCATTTGCTTTGAAGTTGAAGTAAAAGATGATGCATATGAAAGCAAGTATTATTGCTTTTACTTTTACTTTTTGCATGAAGCAACTACTTTTACTTTTTGCTTTTCCTAGAAGTAAATGCTTCATTTTTATGCATACGGCCCATTATCGCCTGCAGCCTTTTAGAATTTGCAACACATAAAAGAAGGGTATGTGGTGGTGCAGTGCCAACATCACTGCCTGCCATCGATAAAGTCGTGGGTTTGATCCGTTTGTCTTCCAAGTAGCGTCAAGCTAAAGAGGACCACTCCTCGAAATCGTTGGTTCCTCCGGAAATCCTTTTTCTACGGACATTACGGGAATATCGCCCAGTAGCCTTTGATGAGTAACTCTAATTTCCTCAGTTGGCGCATGAACTCTTAAAAAATGCTAAAAAAACGAAGTGGCCACCACATTTTCTTGAAAGAGATGTGGAAACTAAGTATCTCGCAGAATGATATATTAAGTGCCTCCCAAACAAAGATAGTTCGAACGATTTATGGTGATAGGTGACCGCAGCATTTAGTAACCCAGGCCCCGTTTGAGGTTCTTCATTGGGATGTTGAAACCTTTATTGTTAGGTGTTGGGGGCTTGCTTCAGGAATGGTGAAAGACATAGAGAGTGCCAGGAAACAACTCACTTCTACCTGCTTTTAATGTGATCAGATCACTCAGTACAGGAAGAACTGCAGTCGAGATCGTGTAGCCCAGCCCAGCACAAAAGATTCTAAACTGTATACAGTGTGTCCCAGAAAGAAGGTGGGATAAACGGGTCAGTAGTTGGCCCTCGGTGAGTTAATGGCCCAATCATATGCATAAAGAAAAGCAAATGCTTTTTACTTGAAAATCGAAGCAATTACTTCCATCCGTATGCATAAAACCCAAAGCAAATGCGTTGGCTAAAAAGCAATTGCTATTAGAAAAAGCTATTACTATTTACTTGTTCCTTTCTAGCAAATGCTCGAATTCACATGCATAATACTGAGCAATTGCTCTAACTGTAGAACCTTGGTAAACAAGCAAATGCTTGTCAAGTATAAGCATTTGCTTTGAAGTAGAAGTAAAACAAGATGCATATGAAACCAAGTAATTGCTTTTACTTTTACTTTTGGCTTCAAGCAACTGCTTTTACTTTTGGCTTTTGCTAGAAGTAAATGCTTCATTTTTATGCATACGGCCCAATATGTAACCAGGTGTGAAAGGAAAGAATGTCCCCAGGAAAAACTGTCCCAGGAACAAATGATCCTCTTGTTACATTGTAATCTCTGGTTATTGGCTATGCACCTTAATCCGTCATTGAACAATATAAGCGGATACTTTTTACAGGGGGACATTCTTTACTGTTACACCTGTCTAGGAAATGGTTAATGGTTACAACAGTGGTTACCCCACAAAGGCTGAAATCACTTCAGCTGTTACAGTAATAAAGAGAGGTTATTCTTCAACAATGAGTTGATGACCTAACAGGGTAGTCAAGGCCCCTGTCACATGTTGGAGACCTGTCCCTGGATTTCCCAGACTGGGTCACATATGAATCAACATTGCTCTTAGCCGTCTCCGAATTTCGCAAATTTTCTACCCCAACCGGGGCCTTCCTCTGGCACTTTCGCTGAAAGGGTAAATGTCGTCCTGGGTATATACACTGTACAAAGATTACCCAGGATCTCAATCTTCAGTAAAACAATACCCTGGGTGTACTTTCGGTAGCCGACCATCACCCAGCATCCGCAGTCAGTGCCTAGGAACGAGTCCTATTTAGAAACGCCGTGAAATCTCGCGGTCTCGCGCCGGGATACTTGTTGAGTTTAACTGTGTTCATGACATTCTTCAGGCGGTCACGTGACCACGGGCGAGACAACCTCGAATCCAGGACATCTACGGTGCTGGGTTATGTTCGGCTACCGAAAGTACACCCAGGGTATTGTTTTAGTGAAGATTGAGATCCTGGGTAATCTTTGTATATACCCAGGACGACATTTACCCTTTCAGCGGCACTTTCTAGTAAAGTGAATCTGGGATCACTGCTGTATAACAGAAACTCTGCGTTATATGCATGGAATCTTGGAGGAAGCAGGAAAAAAAACGATTTGCCCAACACGTGGCATCAGTGCATTATGGAGCCATTAATATTGGGAACGTTTCCTTAAGCCATTGTGTAATCTTGGTCTGAAGGAACGGAAGACTTGGGCACGTAGAATACGAAAATAAGCTTGAAAACGTAAAAGAAATTGCCTAGCAACGGATATCGAAATAATACTAGTATTTGTGCATCGAACCGTTTCGGCCCATTGCATCCGTTTATTTCTTCTTTCTCTTTTTATTTCTGCACATTGAATCAACGTTTTTTTTCCAAATTCACTTTTGCCTCGGCATTAATCAACGGATTAGCATCGAGATGATTGATTACAAAAATTACACCAATTAATTTTGACACCCAATTAATATTTAACCGTTATTAAGCAACACCTTCGCCATGTCAGAGACGAGGTTTTGCTGTTTTCAAATTATCTCACGCTCCGATGCAGCAGCAAGCCTATTTACATTTCAAACAAATTCACTTAATTAATTTGATTCGGAAGAGGTGCAAAAACCACGTTTTCCGCTTAATAGCTGTTTAATTTTCGGTGTGACTACCAAAGATTCCATTTGGAAAAAATGTCCATAAATTACTGGGAAATGTTACAAATTTACTCAAATCCACACTTAACTAACCCATGTTATTTAGACGGCAAATTTCGACTTCCCTGGTCATTACTGGCCCGCTGGGAACGTCAATTTTAACATAAATAACCACGGTACATGTTATTATGTGAAAGTTGGGGATACAAGATGTTACGAAACTACAACGTAAATCAACAAAATTGGTTCCGAATTTCTGTTCAATTCATAAAAATGACGCGAATTTTTTGTTGTTCTGGTGGGAATTAGCATCATATTTGAGCCCATCCATTCGATTTGACATTATTAGTTTTAGCGTTACGTTCTCTGCCACCATTTCGTCTAAGACCAATTTGTCATTGTGGTTTAAAATGACAGTGTTTGATTTGATTGATCTGGTTTTAATATTGTTACGGTGCATCTAAATCAAATTCCTACCCAATTTTTTCATTGCTTTTTTCTCGGCATTATGTTTTCCGCCCAACTGCTGCCGTATTCAAATATGACTTCATTATCTAAATGTCTTACAACGCCCAAATCGCGAAAGTACATGGTAATCGAATGTCCAAATGAAAAAAATCAAGCAGACAGTTGATAAAGTAAACGCATGAGCAGACTCGTTGAATGACAAAATATTAAATAAAAATCGAAAAGAATATGTAATTGTAGTAACTTATATAAATTGGTTTTAAATTTAGTTGAGCAAATCACTGGATCAATGGCCCAAATCCAGACCACGTCATGGTACTTGTAATGCTCTTGTCGAATACCCAAATGCCAACAATAGTTGACGACCGAAATAGAATGAATTTGTAATAGTAAATTTTTTGTTTGTTGTTGAATAAAGTTAGCAGTGATCTTTGCAATCAATAGGGAGGTTGAGATCAGCGACTTTTACGGATCCTTATAAGTATATGGATAGAATTCTGTACAACGAGGACAAATTTTGTGTACATTTCGATGCGTATACGTATAATGATCCGTGATAAGTCGCTGATCTCAAACTCCCTAAAGCACTGAACTGAACCTGGGCCCCTGTAAATCTAAAAATATCCCTTCATGTCAAGCCATTGTTTAAGCTGACTGCATGATTTTTGTTATACTGAGCCATGCTCCATGATACGCTCATGGCCAGGTGCCTGTTTCATAAAGTGACTTTAAGCTAATGGTACCTTTAACCAATGAAAAATGCATTGAGTTAATGGTACCATTAGCTTAAAGTCACTTTATGAAACAGGCTCCAGTAAAATACATGATGTAGATTGCCGTTTATGTTCAGGTTCAAGCCAAACAATAGATATTTTTGTCAGATTCAAATAATTGGTCAACAAATAAAGCTTTCCAGATCTTCTGAGTCAGATTCGAATTGATGTTTTATATTGAGATTCGTGCTTGACACTCTTAGTCCGATTCCATTAAAAGTGAAGGAATATTTTGTATATCAGAGTATTCCCATTCTCTTTCACAGATGGAATAACAATCATTTAATGCCTACTTTGGTTTTATGAAATAGAAATTAAAACGGGTTTCTAAGGTGAAAGTCATCGCGTCCTTCTACCAGATTCGAACCCACGGACCCTCGCATAAGGCATCAATCGCCAGCACTAAGGGGTAGCACGCCTTAACCACTAGGCCAAATCCCCATCTTCATTACTTTGGTTTTGGTACATTACATTACTTTGGTACATTACATCTTCATTTCATTACTTTCCCCATTACTTTGGTTTTATAATACATTGTACTCTTCATAGGGTTCGAATTTACCACATATTGCATCCTTAAAGATTTTTATAAACCTTGTCGATTACAAATCACAATTCGCATCTCTAAGAATTTCAAGAACATTTCACTCAATTTGATGGCAGATATATGACTTCCCTAAAGGAAATTAACAGGTTATAAGGGAAATAGAGAGCAAAGTAATACAATGTATTAAGTAATTTATTACAAAGTGTTTTTCCCAGTGCAGGGAAAATCATATAGAATGTTTTAGCCGACGCCATCAAAATTAGACTGGTACCCGGTCCCACATAGCTCACGGATAAGGGACCGGTATTGGCTGATGTAACGACGCAGTTGATTGGCTAGCTCTTTTTGTATGCCTGATGTATGCCTGATGTAATGCTGCAGTTGATTGGCTAGCTATTTGGAGATGTGAGGTAAGTAATCTATTTCTTAGTACTGAGGAGAATCTTCTGTGACGTCATAACCTGGCAGCTTTCTGCCAGGTATGGCCGCCCAATACCGGTGTAATGTTTTTCACTGCCCCCCGCTTGCCAGTGCCTCCCAACAAAAGATTGACGGAATAAGCCGCGACGTGACAATGGGGGAGGCACTGATCAACATGTCTTTCTGTATTTGAGTGTCCGCCGAACAATAAAGCGGGCATTCTCATACATTACACCGATCCCTTTTCCGTGAGCTATGTTGGGACCGGGTACCAGTCAACATCAAAATGACTAACGTCATTCTTATGCTGGAATCGTGGTTTGAAAAATTACCACTAGGTGCCGCTAGTAGTCACGTACTCATGACAAGGGGTACGTGAAAAAATTCATGAGTAACATACATTGTAATAACCACAAATGTTATTGCCTAATTGTGGTTTGGAGTTTTTCTTTGGTGTCAACGTATCATCATTGTGCATGGGGAATAAAAAAAGTTGGCATGGAAGGAGAAAAAAACTAATTGTAGATTATGCCATTAAAAGGGATTTGGTGATATCAAAAGAGAACACTCTTACCTAATCGAGCTTTAAAGCTAACATGGTCCAGCTAATGTTGTTTATTTAGGAGCAAATGTGACAAGATGTTAGCCTTAGGTGCCATAAAGACCGCAATAATATGCGAGAAAAAAACGCGAGTACTGAGGTCTGCCATCGGGTCAACACGTAATGCAAATTGGAAAGAGAAACAAGTGAAATGGCATTCTGTCATTGGTGGGTTATTAAGGGATGAGCAATCGTGTCTGGTCGACAAGTAAATGTTGACTCGCACGCAATATCCTCTAAGTAGCATAATTATAGATTACGACCTTTCTCTTAGATAACAGTTTTTACTAGTTTTTTCATCATCAGTTAATGAGCTAATAATGGGCAAGTCAGTTAATTACGACGTAATGGGTCAGAGGATACATTATTCGGATATTTTTCAATATTTGCACAAAAATAGAATCGTTTATGATTAGCCTTTAGTTCGTAAATTATTGACCTTCTCATGTTGGAGGGGGAAAGTCATCCACTCTTGTCATGATACATTTGTTTGGGATTAGAGCCTCCTCAATGGCTTCAGGTTTTGTATTGACTGTTGAAGTCCTAAATCTGTTTCATTCAAAGTTTCAGCAGTGCACGTTTCAATCATATATCAAGATCAAGACTTTGGTCCGTGTTCTAGACGCCTCCTTAACCCTAAGCTCCACTTTAAGCTTTTGTATTCTGCCCTGGAAACAATAGCTAAAGGTAAACCTTAGAGTCATGGAAGCTTCTAGAATACGACCCCTAGAGTTAAGGTCTTCTAGAATACGGCCCGGCTTAGAAGTCATTGTTTCACTTTTTCAGGACATGAAATAGTAACGGGTTTCTAAGGTGAACTACAAAGGACGTATTCTAGAAGCTTCCTTAACTGTAAGGTTTACCTTCAGCTATTGTTTGCAGGGCAGAATACAAAAGCTTAAAGTGGACCTTGGCGTTAAGGAGGGATACGGATCATAGCTTCCTTCCGGATTCGAACCCACGGACCCTCGCATTAGGGCTTCACTTTTTTCAGACTCAAATGGTTACTTAAATCACCAATAATTAGATTGGTTATGGTTTAGACTCTTTTCTACATGGTTTTCCATTTGGAGGTCAAGGATTAGCAGTCAC
This sequence comes from Notospermus geniculatus, assembly GCA_002633025.1. NCBI lineage: Eukaryota > Metazoa > Nemertea > Pilidiophora > Heteronemertea > Lineidae > Notospermus > Notospermus geniculatus. Next base: position 9,868 of record NMRB01003158.1, read on the forward strand.
TGTTTCACTTTTTTCAGATTCAAATGGTTACTCGAATGTCAGTATAGTTCCTTCAAGCTCGAACGTCCCTTCAGATTGGTCATGATTTAGAGTCAGATAATTTAACTTTAAGTCTATCATACACGTGGCAAAAGTAATTCCTTTAAAAAGGTGAAGCATTTCCAAGTCTTATTGTAAGTATCATTTTTCCAAAACTGTTTAGAGTCAGCCAATTAAAATGTAGGGTTGCAGGTCACAAAATGTTGAAGATAGATATCTAATCTGTTAAAAAGGAAATTTGGGAACTCCTGATCCAGTCCTCTTGGTTAAATCAGCCAGTTGAGTCACAGGCAGGTGATGAGTTTCACTTTAGTGTGAAATGTCTGGTGACCTTCAATGGGCAGTATATACCGGTAGACTCATTTGAAAGTATATTGTCATAGTTAATGAGCTAAGACTGATTGTATCTCTCGTGGAGATGTGATTAATCTTATGAGAAATACTTAGCAGTTGTTCAGGAACACCTGTGACATATGAAGTTGACGGATGAACAGGTCCCTTGTGATCTAATGATAATTATTATCGTGTAAGTTGACGTGACGTGACTTTTGAGGGGATAAATAATGCACTTTTAGTGAAGGGTCTTAGGAGGATAGAATTAATTACAGAATGACGTGAGAGTTTCTCATTAAAAAAACATTTTTTCTGGAGTTAAACATTTTGCCCCTTAATGCACCCTTATAAATCCAGCTTTAGGAAGTAGTCTATCATGACTGTGGTTTTTAGCATCTTGCCCCTGTGAACTTTATGGTTGTATGTTATAGTTGTTTAGTCTGAGATGTCGGGTAATCTGAAATAGACATTGGGCTGTATGCTTGGGTCGGACTTCAGCCAAACTTTCATTTAAGTCTGACTTTTCTCAATGCTTCAAGCAAATGCAAAGTCTAACTTCAGCTTTACTTTAGGCTAAAGTCCGACCCAAGCATATGGCCCATTGGGTCATATGAATAAAGACTAGGAAATGCTTGTTCTTGAATTTTGCAATACGAATGGGCTAGGCAGTGCTGTACAAATCTGAAGTAAAAGAATTTGCTATTCTTTATTCATATGGCCCATTATCAAATGCACTTTAAGTGAAGGTCCTTAGGAAATTGAATTGAATACAAAAAGAAGCGAGAACATGTGTCATTAAAAAGCCACATTTTACAAAAAATATCACTTTAGCATCTTGACCCTCAATGCATCCTTAAATATCCAGCTTTATAAAATATCTTATGCCTGTGATTGGTGTTAGCATCTTGTCCTCAATGCATCCTTAAAAATCCAGGCGTGCTGCCCCTTAGTGCTGGCGATTCATGCCTCATGCGAGGGTCCGTGGGTTCGAATCTGGTAGAAAGCAATGTCTTTCACCTTTGAAACCCGATTTCTATTTCATATTCTTAAAAATCCAGCTTTATAAAATATCTTATGACTGGTGTTAGCATCTTGTCCCTCAATGCATCATTAAATATCCAGTTTTATAAAATATCTTATGACTGGTGTTAGCCTCTTGTTCCTATGAACATTATTGGTCCAGACCATTTGGCCATTCCTTTGCTTTTTCTTAACACAAATGTCCATTGTTCCCTGTCTTGGTCTGTTGTAACGGAAATCTCCACTGTTAGGACATCAACCTTCTTACGTTTCCAACAAATCACGCCGACAGATTGAAATTCCTGATTGCCCTATAATTGATAAAATGGTCCATGACTACAAATTGACCATCGTTAGGTGTAATTGCGCAACATTGCAAGATTCTCCCGTCACAGGACCGATTAGGTGGACAATGAATGACGCAAAATTATCTCCTCGATTAGTAGGAACTACGTTCTTTGTGATAATCGTATTGTTGGACTGTGACAGGTTACTTCCTGGAGAATACTCTATTAAAGACAATCGGAATATGAAAAAATGCCATTTAAACGGACATGAATGGCAATTTGTTTTCCCTTTGGGAAGGGTATTTTGCGAGAACACCTAAGGGATGTAACTCCAAGACGTTCAGTATCAATGGGCAAAAACGACTATTTTTTAATATGAAGAAAGAAGCCAGAAATAAATTTTTAACATGAAGAACTAAATATTTCAGAACTAGATTTTTCAGTAGTAAATTTTTA
>NMRB01003158.1:17615-64728 GCA_002633025.1 Notospermus geniculatus
CATTGTCCTCCGCCTTCAGAAACCCACCCCTCAAGGAAATCCTTGATCCGCCCCTGATCTTTCCTTTTCATGTCGTACCGTTGCCTGAGTCATGGAGATGCTCACAAAACTGCACTGGACTTTGGACTTGATGTCTTCAGCCTAAATTGAGCATGCCGCTTAATGTTTTTAAGGGTACGAACCCGGGCATGAACAAGGCAGCTGACATCAGTTTCAGGTTCCATTACAGTCAAGAGAGAGAACATGACATGGAAGGCAGCCATGAAACATTGTTTCATCGGATCTTTATTAGGTATTTCATGTTAAATTTGATCAAAATTGCTTGGAAATTTCCTATATTTTTCCTATATTTCCCCTAAATTCTTGGAATATTTCCTATACTATTTCGGTCATTTTGTGGTGGGAGCCCTGGATATATCTTATATTCATCAAAAGAATGCATAATTCTGTTACAGCACTATTGATATTCTACAGAAATCCATTTTTTCTCAGACAAGTCGCTCCAACCAGGGTGGGATTTTTTGTCACAAATTACACCCACCGTTTATCTCTATTAGTTATTTTTTACCATCAAAATAATGAAATTTTACGAGATCTATTCAAATGATACATTTTCGGCGCCTGGACGTTTCGGGGTGTTCGGTTGGCTGTCAATGCAATGGATAACTTATCGTGAAAAATCGGTTCCTTTCGCCATAAAATGACATTACATGCTGTACATTTTTTTAGCTCTTAATTGAAATGAACAATCTTTACATCGCCTCATTCCCGTATGAATTTCATCAAGAAGGTATCTGGCATATGCCAGTAAGCTACGCAGACGAGTTTGAGCTGGGGGACAACTTTCAAAGACGTTTGGACAGACATCTACAGTGCACATAACTTCACCGAGATTTACCTAACACGACAAGCAAAACATTTTGACACTTCTGCCTGATTTTTAAAAGAATCAAGTAGAAAACGATGTTGATGCTGAAATTTTTACATTGTGCTTTGTATGCATAACAAACAAAAAAATAACAAAAAAGTGAAACTTGACCACTGATATGTAGATGAATTTAGTTTCAATGTCGTTGTTGAGAATCTCTGTTTTTGCTCAACTAGATATCCAACCTTAGAGCACAAAAAGCGACACACAAAATGATGGTAAACATAAAGTCGTCTCCGAATTTCGCAAATTTTCGACCCCAACCGGGGTCTTCCTCAGGCACTTTCTAGTTGAGATCCCAGAAGAAAGTTGAGATCTCAAGAAAGTTGAGACCTCAACTAGAAAGTGCCTGAGGAAGATCCCGGTTGGGGTCGAAAATTTGCGAAATTCGGAGACGACCTTATGTTTGCTAAACTAGAGAAGCACATTTCGGGAAAATGGTCGGATCAGCAACAACTAGTAATTCTAGTCACAGCTCGAAATGGTGTAAATGTTGGATGCTTATTTTCATCATGGTGCTTCCTTCTCTTCCAATGGAAACATTATCAAATTACAGGAATATATTGTTCCCAGTTTTTCCATGAGTAGGCCTAATGTATTCCAACCTTGGAAGGTGTATAAGTCATTTTTAAAAACTGGCCAATTCTCGTAGCGTAACACCATGTCAATTTAAATGTGTGCCATCATAGTACACTTAAACTACCCTTGTCATGTGGGCAAAAGAGTACATTCATACATTATTGAATGATATATAGATTTTCATGAGATATTTTCACACTTCTCTGTCTATAGTGAGCATTTGAGGCATGAAATAACCATCCATCATAACTCGACAAACATGGCTCATTAATACTATTCGTCTCGATGGCGCCGTATATGGAAAACACCCCCTTTTTAATCCATTTGTAATACATGTACTACTAAATTAATAATGTGCTATTATAGTGAAGTTTAAAACATACAAATGCATATTTTGACGAATGCAGTCGTCTAAAATGTTCTAGGGCCCGTATTCTAGAAGCTTCCTTAACTCTGAGGTTTACCTTTAGCTATTGTTTGCAGGGCAGAATACAAAAGCTTTAAGGGGACCTTAGAGTTAAGGAGGCTTCTAAAATACGACCCTACGTATTTTACCAGAACGCTGTTTTCGTATTAGAAACCCACTGTAGTTCCTTTTTGCACCATTCGGCAGTACCAGCAAGAATATATTACCCATATATTGAATATATTGGGTAATATATTCTTGGTACCAGCTTGGCCAGTTTTCTTAACTCCCTTTGCTTCAACCTGACAAGTAACTGGCCAGTTCTGGGCCCATATTCATTAACTACTTGAGTCTAAGTGTGACACTTATTCTTTGTTCAACAAAAAAGATAAGTATCACACTTAGGCCCGTATTCTAGAAGCCTCCTTAACTCTAAGGTCTACTTTAAGCCTTTGTATTCCACCCTGCAAACAACAGCTAAATGTCAACCTTTGAGTCATGGAAGCTTCTAGAATACGGCCCTTAGACTTAAGTAGTTTTATGAATATGGACCCTGGACCTTATTCTCTGAAGTACTTGATCCAAATAATAGTTGGAGACTCACCTTAATACCCCAACACTATTTTTTACTACAAATCCAATATGTCTTCTTTGTCAAATTAATGGCTGGCACACTCTACATCCCCTCTGGAATATCGATGACAGAATTACGTTTTCAGTCCAATTATCGCAAATCTCGACTTCCTGTCGAAAACATGTGATTTTGACACCTTTGTTCGTCTCACCTAAACACCCATTACGTAAATGTGACCATTATTCAACATTGTGCCAACGCCCAGACGTGAATGTGGTATAAAAACAATATCATAAATTTTAGAGCTTTTTAGTAGAAAATATTCTTTTCTTGATTTATAGTTTGAAAACCTTCTGTACGACTACTTGTCTTTGAAATTTCGGTAGGCTTTACATGTAAGTTTTAGATATGAATGAAATAAATGGTCAGGAAATGGAAAACCAGATTAAATCAAAAGTACATGCATTTCGTTTTTGTCCATCAGTGTAAAAACAAGTTGGTCCATTTTACCCATGGACATGGGTAAATTCCTTGTCCATTTTGTAAGCCCATTTCCCGCGTGTTCCTACATGTATATGCATCTGGGTACAAAGTACCCATGGTCTTTGCTGGTTGTACCAATGATGATAAACGCCATGGGTCTGTAGGACCCAAGGTAGAACCAAGTAGAACCCATCGCCATGGAATATTTTTGACAGTAGGTCCGTCTTCCTCGGAGTGAGTTTGCTGTACCTAGTTTCCTGTACCCGTCGGTTTGCGCCCACGGTAGAGGACGATTTTTTACAGTGCAGGAAATGGAAAACCAGATTAAATCAAAAGATTAGTACATGTATTTCTTCCTTGTCCATGGGAATCTGACTTGGAGTCGAACCTTCAACGAACTGACTAAGAAAAGTACAGAATGACAGCACCACTCTGACTCCAGACGAAATTCCGGCGTGGTGACTTTCTCTGAATTGCAAATACTTCGTCTATCTTTCAGTGTGCATTACATATGGTGTAATTACTTTAGCCTTACTTTTAGTATATCCCAGAGTCGGGAAACTTGTGATGCATTCATGTGGCCCTAGCCTAGATCAACGCCATAAACTAACCATAAACTGGTAAAAAATGCTTCAAAATGCGTGACGGTGCGACATTTCCTCTGAAACCCTCGGCTAGTGAAGATTTATTTCTCGATCGCGTCTCTAGTTTGCGCACATCATAGATCGGCGGTTAATTCAATGATCCTACGTAGGAAGCATCTCATAAATAACGTTGTGATTCCAATTCATCAGTATTTTTGTAAGCCCTCTTCGCCATTGAACAATTCCTTCGTAAAATGATGGTGCAGGATATTGCTGATTTGTTAGAAATAGAGCTACACTGTCTCGNGTCTCCAAATCTTGCAAATTTTCGACCCCAACCGGGGTCTTGTTCAGGAACTTTACAGTTGAGATCCCAGGTGTGAAATAACTTCTTGGATCTCAACTAGAAAGTGCGTGAGGAAGACCCCGGTGGGGGTCGAAAATTTGGAAGATTCGCTTCTGGGATCTCAACTAGAAAGTGCCTGAGGAAGCACAGTGGAGGAAGACCCCGGTTCGGGTCGAAAATTTGCAAGATTCACTTCTGGGATCTCAACTAGAAAGTGCCTGAGGAAGACCCCGTTTGGGGTCGAAAATTTGCAAGATTCGGAAACGACTTTATGTTTACTAGAGTGTATGCTGATGTTGAATAGAGCCATGTTGGATATCTTCTTGAGTTCTAACTACAGTTCAAAAGTCTTTAGCCGGCGGAATCATCTCAGGTTCTTCAGATTATCGACACGCAGCTCTAAGCTACAGGGTGTACTCTCGATCCGGAAGATGTATTTACACCCCCGGATTAAGTACCAGCTGGGCCAGTTTTCTTCAAACCACACTGTAAATAATCGTCCTCTACCGTGGGTGCAAACCCACGGTTACAGGAAAGTAACGAGGAAGACTGCGAGGAAGACTGTCGCAGTGAGTTTGCTGTACCCATGTTACTTCCCGTACCGTACCCGTGGGTTTGCACCCACGGTAGATGACGATTTTCTACAGTGCAGTGACAAGCAAACTAACCAGTTCTGGAACTTGTTCTGAGGGCCCTGTTGTTGTTCAAAGTCTGGCCCAGACTGTTTCGACATCGCTCTTCCTGGTTGAAAACTCCGTCAGATTCGGCAATTACCTACCCTTGGACTTGGTGATACATGTAAATAATGGTTCCATGTATGCCCTGGGTGACTTGCAAATATAAATTTTCATAACACAGAGATCTGTTTCTTTTCTGTTTCTCCTGGTAGTACATACAGCATACAAAGAACCTTATTCAGCAGAAAACGCTAATCAGAGAGGACGTCCCATTGGCAATCATTGCACGAATGAAGGACAAATTATACATTCGTAAACAGCTCACAACACCAGAAAATGAATTACAGCAACTCGTAACCATGTAAGGATGATTAGAGAAAAATGATGATTTGTTGAGGTCTGTGGTTAAACCTCGAATCAATAGGTCCCAACACGAAAAGATAATTATTGCTCCAGTATCGGTCAGCTACAGACCATGCAATAGTCTTCTTTTTGTTTTTATACAGTTTTTATACACTTTTTTCTGTGACAGAGTGTCATTAGAGAATTTGTTAGCTCCACCCCGAGATGAGGACATGAATAGATATTTTTTCTTTCTATGAAGGTGAGTCTGCGGTTGAGATGAACGGGTGTCGGACCAGAGATTTTTAATCCCGCTGGACAGGAAAGAATTTTCCAGTGTGTCTGTCGTGTCTGTAGCAGTTCATCAACTAGGGCTCTTTGCTGCTGTAGGGCCGATTTAATAGACTTTGCTAAGCTGACCATTGGTTCGACCAAAAATAGATAAGCGAGCGAAAAATGTACAACAAAATATTCACCTCAAAGCCCCGTTTGGATGGATATTAAGCGCTGTACAGAGCTTAGAAAACGGGGCTTTTGGGGGAAAATTTTGTTGTACATTTTTCGCTCGCTTATCTATTTTTGGTGGCACCAATGGTTAGCTTAGCGAACGTCTATTAAATCGGCCCATAGTCTAAACTTTATTATGGCGTCATCGTCTTCAGTTACACCGCAAAATGATACTTTGCAGAGTTATACCAGGGAAATTGGAAGTGTAGAAAGGTGAATCCATGCTGAGATTAATCCTCCCACAGCAGCAGTTTTCATCTCGCTTCTTTTCATCCGTTCATACAAACTTTGTGTGCGAACGTACGAAGAGGAGCTAGACAAACGTCCTGCTGTGGCAGGATGGCTAAAAGGTTCCTTTTTGCAGATAAGGGATGTTACGTCCAACCGAGTCCAAGAGAGAAGGCCAACAATATTATTATCAGAACTCCAACGAACATTTCTCTATGTTCCTTTAAATTTCATCGTCATTTCTTGAGAGTAAGGCCAAAGGCTAGGATTCTCACATTTTTCAATTGCCTTTTCCATCATTATTGACCTTTTCCAACATTGTTGACCCTGGTAAGTATGGAATAGGCCATCTCGTGCTTCTCTTGTGGGGTGGGGGACTTTACTACACGTAGCCCCTTATAAAAAAGGTATAACACCACGGCTGGGATTGATTACATGATTGCCCTTTTTCTGTGTGGACTCAATTTCAACCAAACGGCAATTCTATGGGTAAAAGAGGACTTTTGAAAGGAAAAATGGCAAGGAAACCGCTGTTAGGAAAAAGAGCATGCTTTGGAGAGGGCAAGACCCTAACGTTTGACAAGATAATCCGTGAGGCATTGGTGGACCAGGCGCGGATCCAAAGTGTTTCTTTTTTTGCAAAAATGGCATATCTAAGTGGGCCTACTTGAATTTGTATATAATTGTAAATTCCTACCCTTCAAGGTAATAGTAGGCTTATTTTGGTTGTACTCCCAGAGTATCCTCTTGGAGGACCCCTTGAACTAACGAAACGAAGTTTAAGTTGTAAAGAATACAATATTTTGTTACATTTCTACATTGGACTCTTGATGGTGCCACTGCTTAATCGAAAACTAACGCGCAAAGTACCGCATCTAGACAAGCACTGGTAGTGCGCTTTGAAAATATACCCTAGAATCGTTAGTTATAGTTTAAACATCTTTTTATTCCAGACATAAAAATGCACAGGAATAGGGTTTGGACAAAAGTTCTTAAAGAACTTACAAACGTCCTCACCATGGGAATCGTTGAAATGCTTCTCTTGGTCAAAGGAGTCTCTGTCATGCCAACAATTTAAATCAGAGCCTCGCTTACCTACTGGATAGTAGGCCTTTGGATAAGTTCACATAAACGCTTATACTTGCTGTAGGCCTAAGTGTAATACATGTACATGGAGAACCTTGTAAAAAAACTGCAAGTAAAAGCATCTACTAGACTTTTTTCACACCCATTTCCTCATACCCAATTGTCATTGGAATCCTAAGTAATTTCTTCTTGTCTAGAGTTTTTCTACAAGGATAATAAAATTTTTAATTGATTTTCCCAAAGGGTCATTAAAATGATTGACGTTCAATAAAAATTCATACTCTCTTCCTTGATCTAAGCCTAGCCAAAGCCTACACATCCTGTTATGCCAGTCAAATCCGTCATAACACATTCAGTCTGCTCTGAAGACGAGACATACTGAGATGGACCAAACGGTTTTCGAAAAATTCGACCAAGATACATCGAGGATGATCACTTTCTCAAGGATTTCCTATTATCGTTGATTTCATTCTCGCATTTCAAGCTGTATCGCCTGCAAAGATGACGAGAAAAAACAGTAGTTTATACTTCCAATGTGCAGCTGACTTTTCCAACGAAGCTCTGAGCTCGGGAGGGACGCAGGGACAACACGCGGACGAAAAAGTAGGCTAGGATGATTGCCAATGGATTTTAGTTTGAATATGTGTCCGTATTTCCTTCTGTAATTTTCACAAATTCTAGGTGGTGGTCTTCTTCAGTATAAGGACAAGAATGACGATTGATGAACGGCTTGGAATCTTACAGAAATGAGACTATGAGGTACGACTTAGAACATGCCTTACCAAATAGAAGACATTTGACGTTTACGGTTGACCGAAAGGTTACTATGATTTTTATGTATGTACATGTTTTGCGAGAAGAAGGGGGATCCTTTGAAACAGATACTCATGATGCCTGTTTACTATTACCATGCATTCACGAAGCAAGAGCAAGGGGACACAATTGTCACCTAGGACATTGTAGGAGGCCCCTTCTTTATTTTAACGTGCATACATGGTTTTCAAACTTTAGTGCTGGTGTTCCTTCTTAGTACATCATGGTTCATATCATACCATTTAATATCTAACGAAGGCAGAAACGTAGAAGGCCCACACAGTATTTTCAGTTTTCACGTTTGGTGAATGTAGACTGCGAATCTACGTTGCTTTCTAGGTGATATATCATTGACTTTCCCGGTAACGTTTTGCTGAAATTAATACTAGTAATCAAATTAACAGATGGAACGAAACCAACAACCATCAGATCGTGAACAACTTCCATGTATTTTTCGTTATTTCCATAAAACACGACAAAAACAAAATAATTCATTTTCAAATTGCGGAAATAATGGGCGACAAGAGAAACCACTGATCAAATGATAACAGGATTAGTTCCAAATTTTCCTGGCTTTTTCCATCTCGGAGGTGTTTTAAACATGTTCACCAACACATTTTTCTCTTGGAACTAAAACAGCCATAATGTGCATTGCACGTTGGCACATTTCATTTTTGAATACATGTAGATACACTTGGGATAAAGGTATATACTATTATGTAGATCCAAAAGTCTTGGTAAAAATTTAACATCAAAATAATATACATGGACAACAACCTTTCCAGTGTAGCCAAATCGTCCAATCTTACCTCTTCAAAAAGCATCATATTAAAACCGAAGTCGTCCTCCAGAAATGATGCAAATTTTCGACCCCAGCCGGTGTCTTCTTCAGGCTGGCACTTTCAAGTCGAGCTACCAGAAATATAAACTTTAGGTAGCTCTTGCAACTCTGGTTTATACTTCTGGTAGCTCGACTTGAAAGTGCCAGCCTGAAGAAGACTCCCGTTGGGGTCGAAAATTTGCAAAATTTCCTAAGGACGACTTCGGTTATTATATCATTTTGTGTGTCGCCTTTTGTGCTCTATCTTTGGATTTCAAAAAGCATCAGAAATATTCTGCAGCTGATATAACGTTTGACAGTATTCAACTTTTCCCAAGCCTCGACTTTTCCCATTGAAAACTTGCAAATTGCTAATGAATGCGAACAGAAAAACTTAGAACTGCGAAGAGCACTGTGCAGCTCAACAAAAACGGGACCTTATGTTGATCAAATGTTGATTATTCCGTCTAGAAAAGCGCAATTACCAAAAACGTTCGAAAGAACAAAAATAAATGACCGCCTAAAAATGCATTTCCTCCAACCACTTTCTTCAGGAAATAAGATTTTGATGTTACGTTCACTGACGAAAGAAACGTTTATCTCGCCATCTTGGAAAAAACGAATTGTTGCCTTTTAGAATCACCGTCAGCAAATGATGCCAAGCTTTCTGATGTGGCTGCTCTAGATGTCTATCTTTTTTTTAAACTATCTTTAGACATTCGTGTATTTTGAGCGAAAATTATGCTGATATACAGAGGGATTTCAGAATGTCGTGTCGGAGAAGCAGTCAAGGCAAAATGTAGTAGGTCATCGAACTTAAGATCCCTAAAAGGTTAGGTTCAAACGCTACGCTTTGAAAACCCAAACAATACTTAAGGAATCAAAAGGGCAAGGTGTAAAAGTCGTTCATTCCTTCAATATTTGTGTTAAGACCCCCCCCCCTCCCCCCATGGCTAGGGTTTAAACACTACACTGTGAAAACTCAACACATACTCACTGTTAGAAAAAAACAGAAGATTCTACAGAATAGTCTGTACAGCAGAGTTTCAAGCACTTTCTGTAAATTTACAGGAATGATTCAGGGCAAAGGAATATTATGTCATTGTCCATGACCCATTGTTTGGAAGGTCCATCCTAGGTGTAACATAAAACGCAGGTCATTGGTTCAGATGCAATGCCTTTAACTAAAAAAGTGGCTCCTGTAATTTCACAGAAAGTGCTTGAAACTGCTGCCAGAAAAGTCTGTTAAATTTTTCTGTTTCTTCTAACAGTGTACACTATGAAAACTCAACATATACTATGTACACATGCAGCAATCAAATTTAATTTGGGAATGCTCCCCTTGGGTTATACAACACATAAGTGGAAGGCTTGTGTCCTAAATCGATTGCCTCATTAAGGGCCGTGTCTTTTTCTTGTTAAAAGAAATGAACATGTCCACAGGAAAGACCAGGGCGGAAAGCCGCGGGAACACATTGAAAGAAACAATGGTATTTCCTGGGTTCTTCCTTGATGTGCCTTATTTGTTAGGCGGATAAAACGAATGGTCAATCTCATCTGAACCCTTTTGATCTCGGACATTAACTGAATTTAACATATACCGAATAATCACGCTAAAAGCAAGCCAATTTTCTTACAGCAATCAGGGCAATATTGGTGGTGTTACCGTAAGGATAATGCGGACAATATCGTCCTAACGGGTTTCTGAAGGCCATAACGCGCACAGGAATTCCTTACAAGGACAGACGTAATGGCATTGGATATATCCAATTAATTTAGACCAGATAGTTACCTTTATTGAAAAAGGGCCACTCGTGTCAACCAAGAAGATAAGATAGTTTAGGCCGATGATCTGATAGAATCTGGACAATTTTCTCTGCAGATGTTGCACGAATTAATTGAAGGACACATTGTTTTCTGCTTCTTAATGCGTGCTTTGTGAGAACGTAGCTAATGTTCTAGGTTGCTCACGTGAAATACACTTGGAATATAGTAGTACATCTGCTATACTAAATGTATATTGAAGATATACAAAATTGGGTGTGTTTCAAAAAGTGTTCCGTCCGACACCAGAAAATTTTCACCATTCTTTTGTCTACTGGTGAAAGGCTGTTTCTTGATACTCTACAATATTCATGTCAGATCTAGGTATCATGGAGCTCTAAATTATGGCATGACTGCAAAGCCATGAGCTGTTGGTGTTGAGACGAAACTGGAGAAACAGTTCTACATTCGCACACGAAGGACAAACGAGTTTATTTTTTCACTACAGTAGTGTGCAAAAAATATTAGAACACTTGCCATGAACTGGAAAACGAAGTATTATTTCAATGAAATGACCCCCAATGTAGCCATGAAACCATCGTTTCTTTCATTAATGGAACCTTCAACCATACTGATATTGCATAATGAATGTTCCAGAGACACCTGCATGATACCTTTTCAATTTCCTGGGAACACACTGCATTTTGGAAATGTTGAATAACTCTAAGGAAACTCTCTGGAATGAGCTGATGAGAGCGTGGAATAACACTGGGGTTGAAACTCTTAGAAAATACATAGACACAATGCCAGAAAGATGCGCTGCTGTGACTGCTACCAAGGGGGGGGGGGAGCATACTAAACTGTAAAAAAGGACTGGACTGATGAATTCGTAGGTGAAATAATCTCAGTACCTTTGCCTTTACCTTTTGCAACGGCAGGAAAGTGAAATCCAGGCTCTGGGACCAAAAATAAAACATCAATTTCTAAAGATTTGCCAAGTGTTCTAATATTTTTGCACACTACTGTACTTTGGTTTATTTTTTCCCCTGTGCCCTTGCCAACAGACAGATGACGTCAATACCGTTATGTATACAACAAGACAAATATTGCATTCCACAAACATTTGATGTCGTGCTCCAGTTCCTGAGCAAGTGGAGACCCTGGAACTGAAATCTGCTCGCCCCAATGGAAGGATCAACTGTTGTGGACTTCAAGATTTTGACAATCCCCTGGTGGCGTTAGAAAAGCATTAATCGTCCCTCAATGCACCCGTTCCTGACTGCGAAAATTTGGCCATCATTCTTACATCAGACAAATTGATGATACCATCCCCATTTTTAATAAATACTTATACCATATTGATTACATTTAAGATTAATTGAAAACAAATTCCTTACCGTGTTTGTTTAGTGTGTACATCCATGTTTAAATGATAAAGGTCAACAATATCCTACACCGTAATGAAAATAAGGGAAAACAATAGGAGTTTTGTAAGTTACACGGTTAGTAATCCAGTCTGTATCCAGTGGACCGGGGAACTGCCCGTCTTTTGGTCTACAGGAAATAATGAAATAGACTCATATCAGGTCAAATTGGGTGTAAATCTTTTATTTTATGACCAGATCACCTGATAACAATAAAATATTTAGATTTAGTAGTACTTAAGAATAAAATAATGCCTCGTAATTGTATATTAGCGAATACTTGTCAATTAGTCGATTAGCATAGAGAAGAGCGTGTGTTTCACTGCGTAATTATCTTGCTTTGTTCGAACGAAGTACAATAAAGACCGCCCTTAATGGCCAAAAACATCCCATAGAACACCAGCACGACTGGGAATTGACGACATACCCTTAAATCATTGTGTTACATGGAATATTATTGCACCTAACTTAACCACAAACAATGTGTAACATACCCATCGGGATTTCATATATAATTTTGATATCGTTTTATTTTAAAGTGCACCATTGAAATTATTTTCCTCAGCAGCATTTTTGTTCGTTCTTTAGTTGAATATTGCCTGGATATGGGTGAACTAGTGTCGAATTCACGTCAGGAATCTTGCTCCTAAATTCTCAGCTTCCATAATAAACTTGACAGGTCGTCATAAAGCACAGTAAGTGTAATTTTATTTAGTAGTCCACAACCCCAACCAATAGGAGACGCTCGGGTCGATTTGGCACTGGTTCAGCCGCATTGATCTGGAGGAGTGGCAACAGGTGTGACGTCACAACCAGACGACAAACGGGGACTACTTTCAATGCACTTTTCTGTATCTCTACGACCGGGTCGGTGTAAACAAATCAATCATGATTTCCACATTTCCAGCGATAATTCACAATCTAGTTGCAACAAGAAACGTTCCCAGGAATAAATTTCTGATTCGAACCAATTTGTTTACTTCGCCTCCCTTCCTTTGTATATTTTCATTTGTCGAAGTCCGATCACAATATGTCTCAATTTCTGCATTATTGCAGACGAAATAAATTACATCATTGCTAACGAGTGCCATTTGCAATTGGTGTTAGCGAGGACTTTGTGCTTAATCAAGAAAATGCTACTCAGATAACTGTCTAAAATAACGACCAGTTTTTCGGTACGTTTTGTTAAATATATCGGTGTGTTTCGTTCTGAAGTTGTCAGATACCAATAATACCGCTTATCCAAAGTATGAATTTATAAATTCTGATGCACTTTGGTGCATTTGTTTGTCCTTCCAGATGTGGCATCATTCCAAGGCAAAATGCCAAAGCCATAATTCTGGCTGTTGGATTCATCATACGTGGTTATTACAAACTAGAAATACATTCGATGTTATGTTTCCATGGAGAGCATAAGAATTGTTATTCATTGGAAGTCGGCAGTTTTTGCAAAAACCGAAATGAATAATGCTTATTTTACTTTTTTATCACAAAAAGGAAAAGGTATCAGTGATTTCGTCAGGGGAAAAAGCAGAACCGTCAACAACATTTGCAAATAAACCAACAGGATCAAGTTCTTGGCGGTATAAGACGACAGAATCGAGTAACAAAAAGCCGTTCCGTTGAAATGTCCAAGTGACATGACGTACACCGGCTGACAGAAACATTTTAGGACACTTTCAAAATTCTAAGTCATTTTCCTCTTTTTCCTTCCTTTTGTCTCTATCCACTAATTATTTTTCTTATTGATGAGAACATTTTTACCTTGGCAAGTGGGTTATATAATCCCATGAGATTGTTTATGCCAAAGGCTATTGACATGGGGTTGCTGATATATGAATAACAAAGATAATTATGATGGGTGCCATTCAAACCTCTCAAATTCAAAGGCTAAAGCTATTGGAGGTGACAAGAATGGACGAAGCACATCATGATTATCTTTGTTATTCATATATCAGCAACCCCATGTCAATAGCCTTTGGCATGGGTAATCTCATGGGATTATATAACCCACTTGCCAAGGTAAAAATGTTCTCATCAATAAGAAAAATACAATGTAATTAGTGGTTAGAGGCAAAATGAAGGAAAAAAGAGGAAAATGACTTAGAATTTTGAAAGTGTCCTAATATCACTGTCAGCCAGTGTATAGTCCAGAATCATTCGTCCACACCTTTTGGTTGCTGTGGTGTCTGTTTTCTAAACTTCTGCTACTACCCTACACTTAAACCGTTTAAGCAACGAGGGTGTTGACATTTCGGTCAATGAACGGAATATAATGTTTTCAAGTTTAATACGACATGTGTCTTAAATCTCAAATGTACTTTTTTAGTCCTGGCCTTGCCGCAGATGTTGCCATTAGCCGTCGATTTATGAACAATCGCCTTTCCAGAATATAAAAGCTATCAACATTCATCCAGTCTCCAACAGGTTTGCCCGCGCAAAGACCTTTAATATCTTATGAGGGGGCAAATATGCTTGTGATATTGAAAGACCTCCTGAAAGCTACACAAATTGTTGACGTTTCTTGTATGTAAACTAAAACACTCTTAGATTTTTTCTGCACAAATAACCACCTAAAATGACGTTATTTGAAATAAATCGTGATAAATCTCGAGAGCTTGGTAAACCATTAATGATTTACCGAAGAGAAAGCCTCATGTTTGTCTAGGGAATCATCAGTTGTTTTTGTAAGTGCCTTTCCCTATAGGGTATGGCAAATACACGCACACGAAGAACAAGAAAAATTATACTTATGGGTGCGAAGGTGTAACTACGACATGAAACTGGAGGTTGCCTCAAGGTACAGAATTCGGGAGAACCAAGTATTGCTTTAGAAGTCAAGAGCTCATGAACAAGTCAAGGTTGGAGAACCAGAAGTACTTTAAAGTACTGAACTCTAAATTCGTGGGAACCGAGTCCTGTTGATCATCAAAAAAAAACGTCCTGATAACCTTGTAAGACTGGGAAAAAAGCCAGATTAATGTTTAAAAGCAATCAAAAATTTCTTTCGTAACATAAACAATTTATGGCGGGGATCTTCTGATGATGATTCGGATCAACCTATGGGAGATATGAGGAATACTTCGAATATTTTTCCTCTTTTTGCGATTGATTCGAATATTTTTCTTGAAGGTTAACATGATTACCACAGTGCCAGCCCCCATTTTCTTGTCATTAATTCTGTTCTCTAGCCTTATCATTTAGAAAGTTCTTTAGATGATGATGGCGACTTCAAGATCAACATTTTGATAGTAAAGTATATAAAGTCAATTTCCAGAATATTTAGCAAATTTTCGACCCCAACCGGGGTCTTCTTCAGGCTGGAACTTTACAATCTGAAACTCTAGAAAAGTTTGTTTTCTAGAGTTTCAGATTGTAAAAGTTTGTTTTCTAGAGTTTCAGATTGTAAAGTTCCAGCCTGAAGAAGAGCCCGGTTGGGGTCGAAAATTTGCTAAATATTCTGGAAATTGACTTTATATACTTTATCATATTGTGTGTCGATTTTTGTGCTCGCCTTCTCTTTGGTTTTGATAGTAAAGAGATAAAAACTGGAGTGAAGTGCAAAAATGCAATAAGGGATTGAAGCAGCAATTTATATCTTACATTCTAAGCTGTATAAATTTATAATACGGAGGTTTAGAAATCAAACGATAAACGTAAACGTTAACGACAACGTTATTTTTGTACCGAAAATGCAATATAAAATCTGGTTAATGTGTAGTATGAAAAATAACGTTGTCGTAAAGTTTACGTTTATCGTTTGATTTCTAATCCTCCCTAATAACTCATGTGGACAGCTGCTATTCTTTCTACTCTTCTTGACTTCAACGTTAAGAAGCTACCAGGGCTTAAGATAAGAGGAGTATTTGCTTAAAATACTCCTTGAAATCTCAAAATACTCCTCTATTCCAGAACTGAAAGGGTGAAATACTCCTTGAGATTTATCACTTTGCAATACTTTACTTATGGAATACTCCTTTGAAGAGTGAAAATACTCTTTCAAATTATCATAGAAGAGTATGATACTCTTTACTCTCCAAAATTATCTAAAGCCCTGAGGTACCTCATGAGAATCTAATATAAAAGCTTCCTACCAAGGTTAAGTATCTATTTTTGGTATGACTGAGAAGGATCCATTTCTTCATCACACGGGCAAGAAGGGGGAAGGGTCCAATGTATCTCGAAAGACTGTGATTCTCATTTGTGCTTGGTATACCATGAAATGCGAGAGGGGTTGCTATGAAATTTTGATATTTTGATGTGAAATTATTATATTTTGATGTGAAATTTTGATATGAAATTTTGATGTATTTGTCCATCAAATTTGCATTGAAGTGTATAGAAGCATCGACCTACCATTTTCACCTTTGAAGAGAATGATGTAGAATGACAACAAGAAGTATAGTACGTCGTCGACAGAATGTCCTTTTCATTATGCGATATTTGTAATGATATTCAGAAATGACTACCGGAACTTTTCCATGGCCTTCAAAACACATTAGTATATACAGCTGCATGCTCCTTCTAAATTGACAGAGAAATACAATTGTGATCGAAAGTTAGTGAACCCTACCAGGAAATGCACCTGATGCTGTGTTCAAACGTTTACCAATATATCTCATTTGAGAAGCCTGATTGCCGAATGGTCCGCTCAGCAAGCGGCAGGCCCCGGGTTCGAATCCGACCCAGGCCAAATGGGATTTCATTCCCGGCTCTTCGCGCCCGCCACATGGGACAGTAAGCCTTGGTGCCTTGTGTTTCTTTCCAAGGGCAAGTAACAAAACCTAATCCAAGTGAAGAACATGGGTAACTTGAGGTACTTACCAGGGCTAATAATAGGGATGTTTCGCAAATCTGACGAAATGCGAAGTACGAAATATGAAATTGGACTTCCATTACGTAATGTATTTCAGGAGATGGGTTGTACCACAAATATCGCCTGCTGCAACAGCGTCTTTTAGCGTATGACGTTAGACCGATAGAGTTACGTTGTATATTAAACTTTGAAATTTATCTTTCTTTTTAACTTCGTAGATACAAAGTGGAAATTTAAAAATTCAAGATGCACCATAACTCTATTGGTCTTACATGGTATGCTAAAAGACGCACTGGCAGCAGGGGCATTTGTGGTACCAACCATCTCCAGGTATACATTAGGTCCTGGAAATGAAGTTGAATTTCGTATTTTGTACATGTACTTCGTGTTTCGTCAGATTTGCGAAACCTCACTAATGTTTGGCGTCGGCCCTGACGGAAAACTCAAATACAAAAAACACATTACATTATTTGTAGACAGACAGTAGTACATGTAATTGCAAGAATTATCATGCAAGTTACATTTCGTGGTGGGGTTCAGAAACTTTCGAGCCTAACTGTGGAGAAACAATCGTAAAAATGGTCCGAGAAACAACAAGTGTGTTGTGAAACGTGTCTCCTGAACGACCCCTACATAGAGGAAGATCACGGCTAAAGAAATCAATCCTGGCTGTCAAGGGGATAAGCCGATAATCCGTCCAAAACAAAGAGAGACTTGCCTGATGCTTGGCTATGTATTTTTACACTGTTTTGTATTGATTTAGTAATCCAATTATGAAAAGAATTCCACGAGGAGTAATGGTAAATAATATAGAAGCCTGTCTGTTTCACACTTCATAAATCAATCAAGCAACACGCAATGGAGAAAGGTATGAAGGGACAAGGGATATGCAAAGGTCGCATAGCGACCATCTTGTGAAATATTCGATTCGTCGTTAGACCAACAATTAGTCAAGATGTAAAAAAGGGTGTTGAACAATTCACTGCATTCTATATGAATTATAAATGAAACAAAGTCTAGACATTCTCTAAAGGAATTCAGAACTAAGCAAGCTGTGATCATGACGAAAACATCAGACAAAATTGAAAAAGAGCATACATCACATTGCTACTCAGGGTACCAATTGGACCTCGTCCGTCCGGCATCACATTTTTAGACTTTTACTTTTGACTCTTTTGTCATGTCAAACCTATCTGAGATTTAGGGCTGAAATATTTGACCACCTGAAATAATGACCACCAAGGGAGTAAGAAATAAAAGTGGAAAATAAGAAGTGGGAAATTTTTGAACTTTGCGTGAATTTTTCAATCTGGGAGAAATTTTGTTCCCATTTTGAGAAAGTAATTTGTCTGATTTTTCGGGTGATATTTCTCAAAATGGGAAAAATTTTCTCCCAATTTGAAAAATTGAAAAAATCGCGCAAAATGCCAAACTTCCCCACTTCTTATTTTTCACTTTTATTTCTTAAACCCCCCTTCACTTTTTCAGGTGGTCAAGATCAATAAATTCCATGTCTAAAATATTGTGATCACAGCTAATATAGTTTTGGGGAAAATCCTTAGGGGGTCATTTTTGCCACTTAATGGCAACTCTTCAGGGGAAGTCAGTGTCGATGACTCCCAATTAACATGGAGCCTGTAGCTATGACTTCCAATTAGCAGAGAAATAGTCATGTTACGTAGTAATTAGCTTTCATTGTGTAATACGAAATCGTTGTAATAACAAAAAAGTGATGAACTGCGACAGTAATTTCAGAAATATTTCTAAGTACTATCTTGGGGACGTTGAGCTAACTTAGGGATATTTCGTGATGCTGATAGTTATCTTAAGAACCGAACTTGTAAATGAACAAAGTGATTCAAATTTCATTGGAATTGTAACTTAGAAAATTTACGGGAATGTTCAGAGGGTCTGTGGGTTCGAATCTGGTAGGAAGCGATGTCTTTCACCTTAGAAACCCCATTTCTGTTCCATGTTCTTTAATTGTACATGTATCTCCTTTATTTGTGACCCTTGCATAACATAAAACTGGAAGGGTTCGGAGATTGTTTGGACTGCTTACAGGGACTGATGGACGCCTCGTTTATTATAGGTCATTGAACCATATTTTTTGAAGATGGGGATTTGGCCTAGTGGTTAAGGCGTGCTGCCCCTTAGTGCTGGCGATTGATGCCTAATGCGAGGGTCCGTGGTTCGAATCTGGTAAGAAGCGATGTCTTTCACATTAGAAACCCTTTTCTGTTTCATGTTCGGAATGTTCAGAGGGAAATAATAACCATCAAAAAGATGAGTGGACGATGAATTGTAATCGAATAGTTTTACGAACTTTCTCTCTTCTTTACATTTTAAACGAGTTACTCCTTCTTTAAACAATAAATGGCAGATGGATTTTCCTTTGAGGAAAATAATGACAACGACGGGAGCCTAAGACAGTTTTTATTCTGATTAGATGGATTTTATGGAGCACTTATCTGGTGAAGATTTTCCTCGGTGGTTATCTACATAGCTGCCGAGAAAAGTAAGTAGATAGACATCAAGAAAAACAAGAGTGTTGGCGATTGGTGCCTTATGCGAGGGTCCGTGGGTTCGAGTCCGGTAGGAAGCTATGTCTTTCACCTTAAAAAGCTGTTTTTATTTCATGCCCAATAAAAGCAAGAAAGTGCATCCACATTAAAACTCAGGTTAGAAAATGTCTTGCATTCTTTCACGAATGCTAATCATTTATAACCAATGTTTTCCATCAGACCTGATGAAGACCTAGTAAGGGTCGAAAGCTAGTCTCAATAATACTAAGTTGATCATGAAAAAGGTGTTATCAAATTTCTTCATTACTAAATCATTTATAAGCATGGAACAAACTAGCGGGCAGAAAACTGTCAAAATGGAATTTGAAGCTAGTACATGTGCGTCAATAGTGTTGTTAAATTTAAAAATTTCTCCATAAATAACTTCGTGATAAAACTTATAAAATAATAGCGTTTTGTCCCCCACACAAGGTTTGTCCCAAATGCTTAAGAAGCATTAAACTATATCTTGGAGGAATTATACTGTCAGTATAATTCCTCAAAAACTTTATCAAGTAAAGCGGCCCATACATGATCAATATATTATTGCACAATATGAGGATAAAAATGGGCAATTTCATTGCCAATTTTTCTTCTACCCATATGTCAGAAGCACATGCCCCTATTTTTGGCCCCATATTGTGAAAAAAATTTTGATCGTGTACATGTATGTGCCCCTTTAGAAGGGCATTATTGATATGGGTTTTAATAATGTCAGATGATCTAAAGCGGTCCATCCACGTACAATATTATTGCACAATATGGGGCCCAAAATAGGTGTCGTGTGTTTCTGGTATAATGGATGGAAGAAAGATTGGCAATAATATTGTCCATTTTGACCCTCATATTGTGCAATAATATTGCACGGTGGATAGGCCGCTTTAGACGATCAGAGAGTAAGTATTAGCTCATTTCTTCTCTTTTTTGAGTACCACAAGAGGGGAATATCACTTTTTCATTTTGAAATTGACAGTTATTTATACCTATTAGAATCCCCATGCTTTGAAAATTTGAAGGAATTCTTGCCATTACATGGCGTCATAGGAAACAATGTATTCTGATAGAATTGATCAATTATAAGATTACTGCCCACAGATGACTTGTTTTGGAAGGAATGATGAATGGACTGGCACCACAGAGGCTCCGAATCAAAGCCGAACTTGATTACCACAGGAACAAATCGTGTAACTGGAGCGGAAAGGCTTTTTTGAAATTTTTATTGGAAGCACAGTCTTAACTGGGAATGTGAGAGAAATGTTTTGATGGTTACCAAATTGTACATGTGTTTGAATGGCAACTGTTTCGGCAGCTCGAAGAGAGGGTTTGATACAGTGTATCAGTTTTTTTCAGAAATGGTGAATGTTTTACTGTAATACTTTAAGTATAGCCTACGTACCATTTGTTCATCATATTTCACCTCCTGTGATACCTCCCGATTTTTTTCAGTCTTGTGAAATCTCAATTTTATAATTAATTTATTTTTATTCATGTTCGTTATTTAATAAATGTGTTTTATATAATATACTTATGTTTGATATTGGTACAAGAGCTTCTTAAGCTCATGTATGTAATATATTCAAATACCGATAAAAATATAGTTTATTCATTCATTCATTCATTCATCATGAAGATTGGTGTTTTACTGTAGGTAAAACAATGCTAAATCACGTGGTTTTCGATTCTTTCTTTTTTTAAATCTCAAAGATATTTAATTTTTTGAAATCGCCTTAAAGAGATTTGTTCCCTTTTAAAATTTCCTCCTTACTTAAAGTGATATACTCTATTTATAAAGTGATATACTCTATTTATAAAGTGATATACTCTATTTATGTTGAAAACTATTGTTCCTATGCAATCATAGTGGCTTATAGATTATTTTTCAGGTTTACCAATTACTGCCCAGAACATAATGCAATAAATTAGCGTGGCTTAAAGAATTACACTATGCACTTGATTTTACTATCACTGTCCATATGACCAACGAAAAAAGGGGCCGCCTTGCCCATCAGATATGCGTCAATTCAATTCCAATTTTGAGGTTATTGACTAATAATTTTATGATAACAATTTACGATCAATTAAAGGTACATGCAAGTTGTCGTTACAAATTAGTTGAGACCGGAACTTTAAAGATTTTGTGCCATGTTAAGATGCAGATGGTAAGCTGTAAAATGCATTTTGTAGGCTATAATATAAATGGCACAACCTTTCCTTTTTAATTCGGCTTTTAAATGGAGAATATGGCGGGAGAGTTGCCCAAGCTGTGTTCGCAACGTTAACTGGAAGCAAAATACATTGTTAGTCAGCAAACAAATTTTACTTACCCTTTCAGAGCTGTATTTGCTCAGGTTGGAGGCCTTTCCTTGGACATTGTTGGATGAGTGTAACTTTTCTGACCAAATTGTGATTGAAGCGTAACATGTACTCTTCAGCAACACAGACACATTTTATGGGTCATCATTATGCGATATGGGTCGTAAAACGTAACTAAAAATAATACTGTCTGATACAATGCACTATTTTCCTGAGAATATGGGACATTTTTGTATTGTAGCAAAGGATATTGGTTATTACTTTCTTGTGTAGCTTATTAGTTTTTCTTCCTTGTCTTTAACTCATCTGCCCCCAGGTTTGAGCAGACGGTATCCTCTGTTGAAGTTTTCTAAAATCCTTGGAAATAAATAGGAAAAAATTTGAAGAAAAATTCTTCAGATGGTTCACAGGAACAACCTTTCTTCAAATATTTTTCAATCAATACCACAGGATGTGAGAAAACTTGGACAGAAGATACCGTCTGCTGGACTCTGGGGGCAGACGAGTTAAATTCACTGCTGTGACACTAATTAATATTCTACAACAGTCGTTACATAGGAATCAAGGTGTTCTTCTTATCTATCATAGAAAAAAAGTGTATCACTCTAGTAGAAAAAAAGCCTAATCTTCTTGATACATGTAGTTAGTAAGGAACTGAGATTAAACAGTCTTCCGATGGCCTGTCCATCCTAAAGACATTTCCGAACCTTTTATCTAAAGCGAATGCAGAGGACCAGACAAAACCACTGTCAGGAATACACACATACGCTCATAGACATCTTGTACCGTGGTGTAAACTCAATGAAATTTCTTTGGGATCTTTTTCTATTTTTTTTCTGATGGCAAACAAGGACCCGTACGAAATTTTTCGTTAGGCGTTTATGGGAGTTTGCAACACTGGTGGATAAAATGACATTCGTCAAGATGTCGGATACTTTTGGAGCTCAAGCCCCTTTCAAAAAAGGAGAGAGACCTTCCTACACAAAACTTCATATTGGTGACATAACCTCAAACACACTAATGAAGGAAAAGTGGGAACAGGTGATCAAAGTTCAAACCTCCATCACTGCAGAAGCCAAGGGCAAGTGAAAACTGTTCAAATTTCCCGCCTTTACAACTGACGACAGTGTTCAGAAATGGATGGCAGATATTGTTGAATCTGATCACAATCAAACCTTTGCTTCTTTACTTCCAATGGCATCAAGTTGAAAGAGGACTTTGTTTCAGTGGGCTGCAATAATCAAGGTAATTTTCCATATAAGGCATGCATTTGGGCTGATATTCACAAAAGCTAGCAAATGCTTTTACTTCAAGTTTTGTAGTGCATTTACATTAGACCTCGCTGTGCAAATATTAAGTAAAAGCATTTGCTAACTTTTATGAATACCAGCCTTGGTGCCAAAATAAGTGTCAGGTTAAAGTACGGGGGTGATTGAGCCATTTTAAGAGTAAAGAACATTAATAATGTTGAAATACATGCATGGCAATGCATGGTATCCGTAAGTAAAGTAGGCCTACCGCTATTCAACTATTACAATCTCTTATTCTTTGTTCAACGAAAATACTTAAACAAGTTGGCGTTTGTTCATCTTGTCTTTTAATCCTGACGTTGTTCTAAAGTAATCAATACACCATCCAATATTATTGCACAATATGGGGCCAAATGGCGTCATTTGCTTCTGGCATAAAGCCGGCCATACACGATCAATATTATTGCACAATATGCGGCCCAAGATAGGGGCATGTGCTTCTGGCATGATGGGTGGAAGAAAGATTGGCAATAATATCGCCCATTTTGGTCCTCATATTGTGCAATAATATTGAACGTGTATGGGCGGCTTAAAGGGTAGAAGAAAGATTGGCAATAATACTGCCCATTTTTATCACCATGTTTTGCAATAATATTGATCATATTATATTTGCCGTTTGACATTTTGAAAATGGTGATTCCAATCTTCTTTTAAGAAATAATGAACATGCCAGTGTGATAAAATCTAATGTCCCCACCCGCCTGATGTCCCCCTACATTGTTTGTCATAGGATTAAGGGTCGTGGTCTCTTTAGAGTTCAATTCAATGGTGCCGCTTAATCCGTAAATGTATTGTTGGGGGACATCACATATCGGGGGACATTAGATTCTACTACACCGGTTCATTTGTAGAATTGTTTGGTTTGCTTCTGCAAATCCTTTTGAAGTGAGTGAAAAGAGGAGTTAGCATATCATGCAGAGGAAGAGATTTGAGATTGAAACTGGTCACTTTTGAAAACTCACAGATGGCGATTTTGCAAATAACTTATTTGGTGAAAAGGTAGCAGAACAAAATTAACGATTATTCAAGAGATTGTCAGATTGTTGACCTGAATGGCTGGAATCATTGAAGGAATTAGCTGAATAAAACTACAATCGTGCAACTTTTGTCAGCATAATTAGCTAAATGGCATATTGATATCATTCTGTGAATTAATTGATTGACAGGGATGGATTTCAGAGTTAATTACCCATCGCAAATACCTCGATATTTTTGAGGACTTTCAAAGAAGATTTCGAATTCTCGTAAAGAAGTGAAAAACGAAATAAGTGGCCGCCGTTCTTTTATCAGAACGAAAAATAAGAGATTTTGTCTTCTATACTGTAGTGTTATGAAAAGTCGTCTCCGAACTCCGCAAATTTTCGACCCCAACCGGGGTCTTCCTCAGGCACTTTCTAGTTGAGATCCCAGAAGTAGTGATCCCCACTTCTGGGTTCTCTACTAGAAAGTGTCTGAGGAAGACCCCGGTTGGCGTCGAAAATTTGCGAAATTCGGAGACGACTTTACATGTCATATCATTTTGTGAGTCGTTCTTTGTGCTCTATGTTCGATACTGTAGTATATTAGTTAAACGAAGTATTCAATGCCTAACTGAATAAGTACATATTAGTTAAACGAAGTATTCAATGCCTAACTGAATAATAATTAGTTAATTGTTTTAAAGACACTTTGGTTTGACTTCTAACACGTACAAAACGAATCCTCGATTTCTCATCCTTCATAAGAATACCAACAGTCAATGACAGTATGGGCCGTATGCTTGGGTCGGACATGTCAGACTTTAGCCTATAGCTGAAGTTAGACTCTCTCTTTGCTTGAAGCATTGAGAAAAGTCAAGACTCTAAAGACAGTATGGCTGATGTCCGACCCAAGCATACTGCCCTATGTACAGTCATGACAGTATATAACAGGATTTTCGCCAACATCTTGGTGGGTGACCTGTTTCAATCGAAATTTTCGTTTCCTGTACCGTATTTGGATGTAAAATTTTGGGAGACCTTCTTTGGAAAATAAACAAGCTTCTTAGTAGGTATCATTCGGTTTGAAGTATGTGCTTTATTTTGCAAAAACCTGTTGCTCCTACAAGCATTGAGGACAGACATCACGTATCTGGCTGAGTGGAGATGATTTCGATTCAATAATGGACGGACCTATATTCATATCCCAGTCAACAGGTTTTGAACGAATCCTATATCCGTCTAGAATTATGTAATTCGTGACTTTGTGCCATCAACTTTTCTCCTTGATTCGCCGCATTTGCCTTCTTCTAATGTCACATACAGATCAGGCTCATTGGAGGTGATTTCAAACGAAATTTTAGACGGATCCTAGCCTGTCCTCAAGTCACTGAGTGTTGAACGGCCCCTTGCCTGTTGAGTTTTTGTACCCTTTTCTGGTACATGTATATCCACATATTATTGTAGAAGTCTGTAATTTGGTGACTGACTTTTTGTACGATTTCATATTCTCTCTTATTCGTGGCATTTCCCCTCTTCTAACTCTTCTAATGTCATGTACTGATCAGGTTGAGTCCAGGGCCGTATTTAGCTTTTTGGTCCTAGGGGGCCAAAAGCCTCCGGGGGGGGGGCAGATAACCTTTTTGCCGTTTTTTTGCCCAAAATCCGCATGAAAGTTGGTTGGCTCGGGGGGGGCAACTGCCCCCTGCCCCCCCCCCCGCTAAATACGGCCCAGAGTAGAGATTATTTCGACCCAAAGTATGGACGGACCTTTGCCCATATGCCAGTCGTTGAGTTTTGAACGGAATCCGACCCTATGTATATTTGATTTGAATCTGTTCTGGGAAGTTGATAATCGGTGACGACTTTGAATGACTTCCCCTCTCCTAATGTTCTAAGCATGCAGACCAGGCTCGAAGGAGATGATTTTGAACAATCTACTTTTATTACTAGTCATCGAATTTTGAACGAACCTCACTGTTAGAAAAACAGACGAATTTAACAGAATTTTCTGGCAGCAGAGTTTCAAGCACTTTCTGTGAAATTACAGGAGCCACCTATTTTTTTACTAAGTTAAAGGCACTGCATCTGAACCAATGACCTGCGTTTTATGTTACACCTAGGAGGGACCTTCCAAACAAAGGGTCATGGGCAATGACACAATATTCCTTTGACCCTGAATTCTTTTTGTAAATTTACAGAAAGTGTTTGAAACTCTGCTGCACAGACTGTTCTGTAGAATCTTCTGTTTTTTCTAACAGTATTGGCTAAAGATTCTTCGACGCTTTTCTTGGAGTATCCAGCAAGAATTTCTAATTTAGTTTCAAATTCTCTCTCTTTTATTCGCGGCATTTCCCCTCTTCTAAATGTCATGCCGACATCTGGGGATGATGAAGACTATTTAGAACCAAACTACGAACGGACCTATGCCTAAATACTACAGTCAACGAGTTTTGCACGAACCGTTGCCTAAGGAGACTTTGACCCCTTGATTGGATATTCATCTAAAAGTTTGTAATTCGGTGACTTTCCTTTCTTTTTTTCGTGGCCTGTCCGTCTTCTAATGCGGAAAGATCGAAGATTGGAGGTGATTTCGAAACAAAGTTTGGACGGGCCCTTGCCTATCTCAAAGTCATCGATGTTTGAACGGACCGTTGCCTATAGATTCTTTGATCTTTGCTGTATATCCTCCAGAAGTCGCTAACTTGGTGACTTTGTACGATTTCACATTTTCTCGTTTTTATTCGCAGCGTTTCCCTCTTCTGATCTCACAGACCAGGCTGAGTGGAGATGACTTCGAACCAAAGTATGAACGGATCTTTGCCTACATGTATATCAGTCATCGAGTTTTGAGTGAACCTTTGCCTACTGATACTTTGATCCCTTGCTTGGAATATCCGTAAGAAGTTCGTAATTTGGTTACTTTGTACGATTTCACACACACTCTCTCTCTTTTTCGCGGCATTTCGTCTTCTAATGCCATGTACATATATCAAGCTGAGTGGAGATGATTTCGAACCAAAGCATGGACGGACCTTTGCCGACATACTAGTCATCAAGTTTTCAACGGAACATTGTCTATAGACACTTGGATCTTTCAGTTAGAATATCACTCTGGAAAGTTACAAATCGTTGGCGATTTGAATGATTTCGAATTCTCACTCTTTTATTCGAGGCCTCTTTCCCTCGTCTATTTACAAGCAGGCCAACAGATCAGTTTGAGTTCTACTAGTAGGAGATGAATGAGAAGCAAGTCATCGAGTTTTGAACTGCAACTTGCCAATAGACAACTTGATCCCTTGTTGGATTATTCCTTAGAAGTTTGTGATTTGGGGACTTTTTACGATTTTAAAATTATAGTTTCCTTTTGGTTCATAGCACTCCCCTCTTCAACGTCGTGTACAGATAAGGCTCAGTGAAGAAAACTTCGTACCAAAGCAATTTGATGAACCTTTGCCTACATACCAGTCATCGAGTTTCCAACGGAACCCTGTACACTAGTATACATTCTCAGGGCCGTGTTTAGCGGGGGGGGGGGGGGCAGTGGGCAGTTGCCCCCAGAGCTAACAAAAAAACGTGAGTTTCATGCGGATTTTGGGCAAAAAACGGCAAAAAGGTCTTCTGCCCCCCCCCCGGACCAAAAAGCTAAATAAAGCCCTGATTCTTGATCCTTTTTGGTAAGAATATCCTTCTGGAAAGTTGGTGACGACTTGAATGATTTCAGTTCTTTCTCTTGGCGCTGCACTCTTCTAATCGACAAGTAGTCCTACAGATCAGGTCGAGTAAGATGACTTCAAACTGATGTGCGGACCTTTGCCCACACTGGTCAACGAGTTTTGAACGGACCATTGTCCGCAGACACTTTGACCCTTTGCTAGAATATCTATTTTGGTGACTTTAGTTGCAACGTACCTCGGTGTCTCTTTTATTCGCGTCTTTTCCGTTCGTTCTTCTACTCTACATGCTGGTATGTGGTTGCATGATGAGATTCTATGTTTCCTTCAAATACGACATCTTCTCTACATTCATTAAATTATTTTTAATGAACTAAAGATAAGAATCAGTTCATAGTAATCAGAAATCATTTTGAACATCAGACAGTTTCCTGTATTTCTATGCAACATCATCGCCATTTGCTGCTCTATGCAAATAACGCTATTCATTTCAATAATGATGATTTGCATCATCGTTTGCAGTGAGAGATATGGCTGATAATTCGAGATGTCACCTGTTCTGTTAGTCAGTCGTTTGATCGTGAAATTAAAAAGAAGGGATCGAGCAGTATAAGGTCGGGTAAAGGTGATTTCAGTATGGACGGATCTTTGCCTACATACTAGTCATCGAATTTTGAACGGAGCCTTGCCTATATACATAGATATTTCGAAGCTTTAGAAGTTTCTAATTTGGTGACTTTGAACAATCTCAAGCTCTCTTTGATATGTATTTGTACCTTAAGAAGAACGAGTGGAAACGAAGCAAGACATATCAGGTTGAGCGGGCTCACTCTATACAGGGTGGGCCAGAGAAAGTGTCCCTAACAATGCATGTAGCATTTCTACTGTTTCCCTATTGTTCGAGGGACACATTCTCTGGCCCACCCTGCAGGAAAAAGTCCCTCATCCAATTAGCCAGCCCCGTTTCGCTGTTCCTTCTCCTTCTGTTCGTTCCCATCTTGCCTCTTTGACCTTTCACCCTTTGAAGAGCCCCGATAGCCGAGTGGTTATCACGTCCGCTTAGCAAACGGCAGGTCCCGGGTTCGAATCTAGCCCGGACCATACGGGATTTATCATTCCCGGCTCTCCCCATCCGTAAGCCGTCATGGCTGTGGTCCCTTGTACCTTGCAAGAATCCCATCGAAGTGAGCTACAGGAACAATTTTGTGGGAAAGGGAAACAGTATTGAATGGGTTTCGAGTTCACCCTATTGGTTGTAAAAATTTTCATTTCTAACTTCGTCATGCCTCCATGTTGTTAAGAGAATATCGAGGATTTTCATCAAGGGACAGTATGGAGTAAACAACGTGTTGTTCAGTGTCCCCCTAGTGTCCTATTAAAACCTGGCTCATGTGACGAACATTATGATGATTTGGACAGACAAATTTTTCACTTGGGAATAATATAGCAAAACAAAATGATTTGTGTTTGAAATCAACTACTTTGTGAACGAAAACTAAATTCCTGCGAGTTTATTTAGTTATAAGCAACAATTAGTATGATATTCTCACTCATTTCGAGTTTTATGACGGAATCTTCCATAAACGAAAAACGTATTTTCTGTACGTATGAGGAATTACCAGCAACAGACATGACAGAAAGTGTGATAGTTACACTCCTTTCTAGTTTCAATGGAAACTTTCAAAATTGAAAAACATATTTCTTTCGAGTCTATGGGGTTGTGATCGTCTCAGTACGGAATTTTCCCAAAAACGAATAGCCAAGGCAATTGCGCTACAAGTGTTTGACGGTCTCACGTTCGAATTTATCAATAGTGCAGGTTGCGCAAATCTGACGAAAAACGAAGTACGAACTACGAAATTGGACTTCATTTCCATGACATAGGGCCGATTTAATAGACGTTTGCTAAGCATACCATTCGGTTCCACCCAAAAAAGATAGGCATGCGAAAAGTGTACAACTAAATTTTCACCAAAAAGCCCGGTTTGGATGGATAGTAAGCGCTATACGGAGCTTAGAAAACGGGGCTTTTTGGTGAAAAATTTAGTTTTACATTTTTCGCACGCCTATCTATTTTTGGTGGAACCAATGGTTAGCTTAGCAAACGTCTATTAAATCGGCCCATAGTGTATTTCAGGAGATGGTTGGTACCACAAATATCGCCTGCTGCAAGAGCGTTTCCAAGAACTTTCAAGAACTTTCGGTTGATTCTTGAGCTCTGTTAGTTTCTAAACGAAATATCGTATTTCTGTCTAGGATTTCTTGTGTTCCCAGAAAGCTCATCTTCCGATGGAAATTGAACATGATGTACTGAGAAGCGTGCAGTTAAGCTCCTTCTATGGCACTCCTCAAGGCATTTTGATATAATAACCGAAGTCGTCCTACAGAAATTTTGTGCGAATTTTCGACCCCAACCGGGGTCTTCTTCAGGCTGGCACTTTCAAGTCGAGCTACCAGAAGTATAATGGAAAAACGAAATTGGACTTCATTTCCATGACGTAACGTATTTCAAAGCATTTTCTTATCTTTTGCATTTTGAATCAACCAGCTGATGAGAAATTTACTCAACACGATCATTATCCGGCTATTTTATAACTTCTCTTCGAAGAATTAGAACTATTTCTATTGAACGAATTTTCATTTACTGCAAAAGATACGAGGTGCAAGAGATTCGTTTACACATGAAATCAACATTTTCAATTAGTAAAATTTGGTCTTTTTCTGAATCAGGCCTTTTTCAAAAGGCGGATGTGTTTCAAAATTGGTCACCCAAGAAAATGGAGCAAAATTTAACTTAGAAATGATCACAAAGATTTGTGCCATTGATTTTCCCAAAATCAAATGTAGTATTTGATAATACAGACCTTTAACTATTAGTTTCTCCATCTGGGATGTACAGTGTACGCTCATTTGAAGGAGGGTATCAAAAAACTTTGAGCTTAGCAGCAAAATCTATCGTTCCGTCCGACACCAAAACTACTTTCTGCTGAGACTTACTAAGGCCTTGGAGGAATTATACTGACAGTATAATTCCTCCAAGCTAAGGCTTAATAGATCAATTAGTTTGCAGTGCCATAATCTAGAACGCCATGATACCTAGATCTGACATGAATATTGTAGAGTTTCAAGAAACAGCCTTTCACCAGTAGACAAAATGGTGAAAATTTTCTGGTGTCGGACGGAACACTTTTTGAAACACACCCAGGCAAACTTTATTTCGAATGAGAGAAACAGTAGCATGAAGAAGGCGACTTTTGTTTCTTAATGATAAAAAAGATGTACTCTTTGGAAAATTTTAAGCCACCAATTAAATTTGTACAAACTCATCGCCTTCAATCGCCACAGCATTCCTACAAAAATGATAGCCAAATTTACGTGGTGAAACTCCTTTTTACACCACGACTCCTGATCGACGATGTGCTCAAAACTGTTGCTCGTGGGAACCCGGGAAAAGCGGTATAATCATAGCAAAAATGACAGCCATATTTTACCAGACTTGACAATCAGAATCGCTTCATTGGTTATAATAGAATTACTTGGACTCGTATCGGTATTCCATGATAGTTTGTGCATGCTCTGCTAAATCTTTCAGGCCAATTGATAAATGTCCTTTACATAATTATTCAGCTGGTATATTCATTATATAAAAACGGGACAAGTTCTGGTCTGTGGCCCTCTGGGTCGTTCGATATGCAAGAAGATTTTGCCGAGATTTATCTGGTCGATTCGTCTTTACTTAAACGGTCATTTACGAACGGATATATAAAGAAGATCATTGGTAGATGCATTTGTCTAACATAACATGAGGCAATCCAAAGTCCTGGTCTGATCGTAAAATCATCTGGGGTTGCGCGTCAGATACAAGTCTTATCGATTCCGCACGGATGGTGAGACAGAATGACAATGATCTACACCTTTGAGAACATTTTGAACACTGGGGCCCAAATTTTCAAAGCTGTTTTAACGCTAAAATCCTGGCAATTTCATTCCACACCTTACAAATCTGTAGGCTACGTTTTCGCTTTCAAACGAAATTTAGTATTTCATTATCTCCAGAACTGACGAGAATTAGCAGATTTGTCGCTCAGCTTGCTTTTAATTCAGATATCTAGTTCAGATATGTAATTTCTGTGAATGACTTAGACAGGCGAATTTGCAAACGTCGTTCTGTACTCTTTATACTCTTTAAGTAGTTGCATCACCGGTATGCTTTCCCAAAATAGGACTCATCGAGTGAGAAGTTCGGGTAGGCCTATTCATCAGATCGGTGCAGATGCGGATGAGGTAAAGAGTTGAGTTCAATTTTACTACTTTGAAGAACGTATCTTCGACAGTACTCTTCCTGTTCTCCTCATATTGATCAATCAAAAACTCAGTCTTACATTTGTGTTCAGGCCTCCGTAACAAGAATCAGTCAACGAAATTTTGTTCAAGAATGAACCGAACAATTCGATGTGGACGTCCACATAAATATTGTTTTGCCGTGTTATGTGCTGTAGCTTTCCAAGTCTTAAAAAATATGAGCCATCCCCAGAGGCGTAAATTTCGATAGCAGACTATTGTAACTCGGACTTGGATTCAGGACTACCGTCCCTTCCACACCTGACCTCGACACTTGGGGATATAACATGGAAATGTGAGATATTGTACGCCCTCTCCACACTAAAGAACGTTGAATAGGATGACTGAGGGCCTTTTGTTCTGTCCCTTCTTTCAGGATCATTGCACTATTCTCTTCAAAGTTGTGTCCAGAGAAAAACGTTTGTCGCATATGCTGATCTCCGTGTACCTACCATTTTTTGTGATTACCCATCCTCGTGGCTCTAAGTGTTGGTGGCTAACATCGATTATTTTCATTTCGGGGGCTAGAAAACAGTTGTAGAAAATAATCTTCATGATCAGCAATTCTTCATTGCGAGGAAACTCCACGACCGGTTGGTGGCGCCATCTACATCACAGCGAACTTAAGCCTGGTATGCTTCTCACGTTGATGGTGTAAGAGGTGGTGTCTATTAGCTTCTTTTGTCCGCTGACCAGGAAATTCATGCCAGTAATTATCTAATTTTCTGTGAAGACGAATACTATAATTACAATAATTACTATGGGTGATCTTATTATCTTCATCGATCTGTGAATTGTAGGAGTGGAGACCACTTAACATGTTCATCAGTTTTTCCATGAGCAGTTGATAATTCTGGTTGAGACTTTGGGCGTGATTGGTGATTATCAGGGGTCAAAGGTAAGGGGTCAGGACCACAAGTGACGTATTTATTGGGTTGCAGTCATCGGGTAAAAAAGGTAGACTTCTCACCAATAATGTATAACCTGTCACTCAATTCGACAATGGGCCGTATGCATAAAAATAAAGCATTTAGGCTACTTCTAGCAAAAGCAAAAAGTAAAAGCAGTTGTTTGAAACCAAAAGTAAAAGTAAAAGCAATTACTTGGTTTCATATGCATATTCTTTTACTTCTACTTCAAACAAATGCTTATACTATTGACAAGCATTTGCTTGTTTACCAAAGGTTCTACAGTTGGAGCAATTGCTCAGTATTATGCGTATGAATTCTAGCATTTGCTAGAAAGGAACAAGTAAATAGTAATTGTTTTTTCTAATAGCACTTGCTTTTTAGCAAAAGCATTTACTTTGGGTTTTATGCATATGGATGGAAGTAATTGCTTCAATTTGCAAGTAAAAAGCATTTGCTTTTTTTATGCATATGGCACGAGTTGCAGAAAAGTGAAATACACGTGTATGATAGCGATCAAACTACAAAATCGATCAAACTTCATTTATTGGCTTCGGATGACACCAGAAATCGAATCACTTCTGTCATACATAGATTGATATCTACCGTTCCTGAAACTTTCGTGGTGGTACATGAAGGGCCGATTTCACAAAGGGTGTTTAGCTACATCAGCGTTTTAATTCAGTTATTCAGGTTGAGGGCCTAGAAAAGCATTGTCTTGCTGCCTGTATGGTGCTTGATCGGTGGCGTTTACCTGCAGGATAATCACACGCGGTTAACATTCTTGCGTTTATGTCCAGGAGGACAAAAGAATATTTGAACGCTCAAGACGCTTTGGCCCGTATTCTAGAAGCCTCCTTAACTCAAAGGTCCACTTTAATCTTTTGTATTCTGCCCTGCAAACAATAGCTAAAGGTAGACCTTACACTTAAAGCTGAACTCCATGAACAAAAATCACAGCGCCGCAGTATGGTGGTCTACAGAATTGCAAACGCCCTTCGAAACACCTCCAGAACATGATAGACCACCAGCGTATTTGGTGGCGCCACTGTATTCAATCTCAGGCTTTCCATCGAGACACATCAAGAGACAGTGTCCAAGTGACAGAGCCTGGTAGACTTAGTACAGTCCGTTGGAACCCGAGTGTGAGGTTGGTCAGGGTTATTGACAAGCATTTGCTTGTTTACCAAAGGTTCTACAGTTGGAGCAATTGCTCAGTATTATGCGTATGAATTCTAGCATTTGCTAGAAAGGAAAAAGTAAATAGTAATTGCTTTTTCTAATAGCACTTGCTTTTTAGCAAAAGCATTTACTTTGGGTTTTATGCATACGGATGGAAGTAATTGCTTCAATTTTCAAGTAAAAAGCATTTGCTTTTTTTACGCATATGGTGCATTACCTGGCACGAGTTGCAGAAAAGTGAAATACACGTGTATGATTATAGCGATCAAACTACAAAATCGATCAAACTTCATTTATTGGCTTCGGATGACACCAGAAATCGAATCACTTCTGCCATAGATTGATATCTACGGTTCCTGAAACTTTCGTGGTGGTACATGAAAGGCCGATTTCACAAAGGGTGTTTAGCTACATCAGCGTTTTAATTCATAGTTATTCAGGTTGAGGGCCTAGAAAAGCATTGTCTTGCTGCCTGTATGGTGCTTGATCGGCGGCGTTTACCTGCAGGATTAGGGAGGTTTCGCAAGCGCCCGGTTAGGCCATACGACGACGTTTATCTATTGTTTGGGTATACCCACACAATAGATAAACGTCGTCGTAGGGCCTAACCGGGCGCTTGCGAAACCTTCCTAATGGGCCGAATTTATAAAACACAGCAAAAGCTAA
The DNA here is from genome assembly GCA_002633025.1 of Notospermus geniculatus. Taxonomy (NCBI): domain Eukaryota; kingdom Metazoa; phylum Nemertea; class Pilidiophora; order Heteronemertea; family Lineidae; genus Notospermus; species Notospermus geniculatus. The sequence goes on from NMRB01003158.1 coordinate 51,907, forward strand.
CAAGCCAAAGTCCTAAGGCCAAGCTTTTGCTTGTCAAGGAGAAGCACAAGCCAAAGACTTTGCTCACAAACATATTCATAATCAATTGCTTAAGCTAATGACCTTTTCTTATAAGGCCAAGCAAGATCTTGGGTAATACCGCAGTACATAACTATTGTTGGATGGTAGAGGCACTTCTGGTGAACGTATACTTTTCATCACATGTCGCACGGGCGGATACAGAGGGGGGTCCTGGGGGTTGGAACCCCCTCGGCGACAAGAGATAACATTTTTTTTGTAATCACTAAACATTTAAAAACATCTCGCTTGAGGTCTAGCGCCTTCCCGTCTGACTTAGGCCTAGCCTTGATGATACGGTTGTTGCATCGACGATTCGGCGAGTTCCCAAAAAGCGAGATGTTTGATGTGTAGCAATTAATAAAAACTGTTTTCTTTAGTCACCGAGGGGGGTTTCAATCCCCAGAACCCCCTCTGTATCTGCCCTGCTCTAACATGCATGAACATAGTGTCCGGAAAGGGAAAGATGCTCCTAAGGCAGAGGTCAATCCACTCTGGAGGAGCTTGCAAAAATGACAGCAAATGCTTCGTGGCATGAGGAAAAGCTCATCTTTATGTATACGTGATCAAGCATTTTCTATCTGATGAAGCTAATGCTCGCAAGACAAAGCTTCTGCTAATTCTTATAGGGAGTTGCTTCTTCTATGAAGAAAAAGCAAAATTTTATAAATACCACTTCAAGAAAAAGCCCAGAAAAAGCAATATTACTGCTAGTTTTTATGAATTCGGCCCAATATCACACGCGGTTAACATTCTTGCGTTTATGTCCAGGAGGACAAAAGAATATTTGAATGCTCAAGAGGCCTTGTTTGGAGTCATTTAACTCTTTTCTTTTATCCTCCTGGACATAAACGCAGGAATGTTAGCCGCGTGTGATTATCCTACGGGTAAATGCCGCCGATCAAGCACAGTACAGGCAGCAAAACAATGCTTTTCTAGGCCTTTAACTTGAATAACTATGAATTAAAACGCCGATTTAGCTGAACACACTTTGTGAAATCGGCCCGAATTTTTTCTCCAGTGATCCTGCTGACAAACCAAATGTTTAAAGAGAGGGAGGTTCAGAGAAGATCAGTAAGCACAAGGAAGAATGTCCACCCACTGTGAGGTGGGGCGGCCTAAATAAGGCTGCTTTTCCACGAGAGACGTTTGCGGACGCGGTTTCGGTGGCGGGAGCGGGCGCGGGTGAAACTGCTAAAGAGAAATACGTTGGCTCGAATTTTTTCACCCGCGCCCGCCTCCTATTCCGCGCCCGCAAACGTCTCGTGGAAAAGCAGCCTGTGCTAGCTGGGCCCAGAGTCGGTTTCCCACAGTTGTTTGGCTCTTTCACGTGGACAGCAGCATCCCTCTTGAAATAAACGTGATTACATTTACTAACAAACTTGGATGTCCCTACTGCGCCATGGAGTATGCGCTAATCGCCGCCAAGGACATTAGGTCATTCCGCAGCCCGGGTCGGGTCATTATAATCAGACAACCACAGAAGAGGAACGCGAACTGTCTTAATTGTCAAGATCAGATATTGATTAGCTCGGAATGATATACAACGAGGAAGACTTAGATTGCCTTGCTGATAATACTAACAGGGAATCACAGAATTACATGCAAATCAAAGCTAACGACGTTCAAGTGACAATATGGGTTTGTTTGTAAACAAATAGATTGTTTACATGGTCAGTCCTCGCGTATCCCTTCCTGAAATGAGGTAAAATGCCTCTGCGCCGTTTTTTTCTTTATTTTCCTTCTTTCCTTTTTTAATGTGCAGAGTTTCACCGACTATTTGTTCCCTACCGGTCACATTGTACTGGAAATAAAACTGCACACAAACTATGGATGTTATCATAAAGGAATCAAACATTAGGCCCTAGGCCCATATTTTCAAAGCTGTTTTAACGCTAAAATGCATTTTAGTGCAGCACTTGCATGCATATAAGCATGCAAGTGCTGGACTAAAATGCATTTTAGCGTTAAAACAGCTTTGAAAATATGGGCCAAAGGGTCGTATTCATAAAGCGGTTCTATCGTTGGCCGGTTCCAAGTACAGTGGTTTACCTTACTTGAAACCGGCCTAAGACGGTTCTAACGATAGAACCGCTTTATGAATATGACCCAAAGGTTTTAACTGCGAACGATGAACTAACTGAGGGATACACTTCATGTGTTGCCACCAGATGTCTCTCGTTACCTGAATCTTGGATTTACGTAATAGGCACGAGGTTCAACTTTTTTTGTGGTGAAGGGATACATGAACCTGTCAATTTGATGCTTTGAATTCCATTTCTGAGGATAACATTGCTATTTTCAGCACAATTAGTGTTCCATGTGCAAATGTACGTTAGCCTATTCAAATGTACACAGATGACCCTGCGCTCTCATTGTTCGTGGGGTTCTCATTAATTCAGTCCTTTTGTATCATAAGATCAACTAGTCGGAATTCAACAAAATTTGCAGTAAACGTGCAGAAAGGTCTTGCCTATCATATGGAAGAGTTAGAATGCAAATCTGTTGAGGTTTAAATTGATATTGTCCACATTTATAAAATGCTAAATTTGTAAGTTGAACCTTTATGTTTGATTCCTTTATGATGTTATACTGGATATAAAGGGCGTTATACTGCTTCCTGACTTTACGTTTTCCAGTGGCGGATCCAAGGGGGGGGCGTGCCCGGCGCACGCCCCCCNCTACCTTCGAACTATAAGCCCACAGCTCATAGGCCCTTGATAATTTACAATAGTCCCTTTTTGGGAAGTTGTAGGGGATGGTGATTGCTCCCTATTCCCAAATTTGGGGGGGGGGGTATAGCGCAGGACCTGAAGAGGATTTACCTGGTTTTGACTTGTTGTGAAAAGAGTGGTAGCCCTATTTAATGCAAGACCAAATTATATGGACTGTTAGGGAGGCGTCGCAAATCTGACGAAACACGAAGTAGGAAATACGAAATTGGACTTCATTTCCATGACGTAATGTATTTCAGGAGATGGTTGGTACCACAAATATCGCCTACTGCAAGAGCGTCTTAGCATATTACGTTAGACCGATAGAGTAATAAACGGTGTATATTAAACTTTCAAATTTATCTTTCGTAGTGGAAATTTAAAAATTCAAGATGCACCATAACTCTTTCGGTCTTACATGACATGCTAAAAGACGCACTGGCAGCAAGGACATTTGGGGTACCAACCATCTCCACAAATACATTGGGTCCTGAAAATGAAGTTGAATTTCGTATTTCGTACTTCGTTTTTCCTCAGATTTTCGAAACCTCCCTATTGTAAGACGGTTTCTCTCGGCCTCATATCTAAATCCCCGTTGAATAACATGACTCGAAAGCGACAGTGACCCATTCGCGTATGGCACGCTTCACGCGTGGCCCCTGATCCCGTAGCCCGCGTTAATGTCCGAGAAACCACGAGAACACGCACCTTCTAGCAGACGACAAGTACCCAACGACCCAGCCTCGCTCTGGTGCTAACCAGACGCGTTATTTATCTCCCCGCGTTGAAGATTTATGCCGTTTATTCTACGGGGATTACATTTTTGCTAACGCGAGCGGCATTTATACGAAGATCAAAGGGAAGCTATTACCATAACTATTACATTACATTGCTATCGAGAGAGTGGCATCGGGTCTTGCATGCAAATAGAACGAAGCCATTACAATTCTTCTTCTGATGCTGAAGGATGCTTCCTCAGGAGAAGGTTGGACACATGACTCAACTAATTCCTATCAGATCTTCTTTCATGTACTGCTATATACATGTACATACATGTAGGTTCTTCACTGACGTCACAACCGGGCAATTCCACGGTCTCGGGCGTGACATTTTTTCACTTAAAAAGTGAGGCAGAAGGAGGCTTTGGCATTTCATTAAGGAGGTTTCGCCAGCGCCCGGTTAGGCCATACGACGACGTTTATCTATTGTTTGGGTATACGCACACACTAGCTAAACGTCGTCGTAGGGCCTAACCGGGCGCTTGCGAAACCTCCCTATTGTCTGCCAAAAACAACGTCTACATATCTCGACATCGTCCGTAGTCCAGCTGAAATGGTGATTTTCATCCTGGGTAACGCGTGGAAAGGTCACCAAGTCCAAACTAGGAGAGACCATCTGAATATGTCAGAGACATGATACATTCTAATACATATATGGAAGGCTGAACGCCATGCATACTGGTTATATAGTATGTATGACTTTTCCAAGAAAAACCGAAGATTAAGTCTCGGTCCGTCTTCTTCAATTCCCCATGTCAATTTCTGTTTGTTTGCTGATTATACGAACCGGAACTAAATCCATCCTCGTGTCCAGGGTAGATGCAACCAGTACAAACATTCGGAACTTCCGAAGGCAACTGCTCGGCAATTTCCGTAGACACTCGCATTTCCCCTCGGACACAATTCCAAGGCAGCCATCTTGAACGCGCAAGGATTTCCATGCGTTTCTGGGGGGTTGGATGCGGTCGCCTCATCACACCTGCAGCACCTACGCACTAGGTCACACAGAAACGTTGCGTTACTGGATCAATAATTGGCAGATTGGGTGAGATACCGGTACGTTTATATATAATATGCCTCAACTTATCCAGCAAATAAGATTGAACATCTTAACAGGCCAAAATTCTGCCAAAGTAGTCCCACGGTCGGACACGTGGGTTTGTTGATAAACAATATGGCTGCCTTGGACTTGTGTCCGAGGTGAAATGCGCCGCCCAGTGGACAGATAAGCAGTTCGCCTCAGGTCTTTCCGAATGCAGTACAACGCCACCAAGGACTCTTCCAACATCAGTACGAATCAATCCCTCAAGAGATAATTCGGAACTGAAAATAGATTTTTATATCAATTTAGTGCAATAGCTACTCCTCTTCACTATAATCAAAACTAATGTAATCAAAAGTCAGAATCTATTTGACATCGTCATACATTTGTATGCATTGCTTGCTCCCTTTTAAATTGAAGTTCAATCGGTGCAGAGGACACCCACATGTTACTTTTCTCCATACAAAGTTCGTGGCATTTTGAACGGGTTGAGGCTAAGAAGTTACTTGGAACTTGCCTTGGAGGTTTACCATTTGCCTGTGTGACCGGCTTTAGTTCGTCACTGCCGACTTGGTCGTCTGTTCTCACGAGGCCTTATTATCTGTCGAGCTTGATATGCCCCTAAGGCAGGTGTGAAAGGAATCCAAGTCCCCCCTGGAATCAAAGTCCGGTCTTATTGTTCAGCGAGGGATTAGAATATATGGCTAGAGAGACCATTCCAATATAACTCTACAATAGCGGGCTATTGTTTGGAGGATCTGCATTCCTAGGACGGGTCACACCTGGCTCACATAGAGCTACACGTGCACACCGGTTAACAATGACTTCACAAAGGGCTTGCGACCGTGAAGCCATTGTTAACGGGCGTGTCCGTGTAGGTGTAGCTCTATGTAAACCCGGCCTAAGGCTGCAATCACATAGAGCTACACGCTACACGGGCACGCCGGTTAACAATGACTTCACAAAGTGCTCGCGACCGTGAAGCCATTGTTAACGGGGGTGTCCTTGTAGCGTGTAGCTCTATGTGATTGCAGCCTTATGAGCAATTCATAGTTTCTTGCCGACCAGAAAGTTGAACGAAAATGCTTTTTTGGAACAAGTGTGGTGGAAAATGAAGAAGCATTTAGCATTCCACATATCTGTCGGCAAGAAAGTATGAATTGGCCCTTAGCAAAGCCTTGATATTACAGTTAGCCAATCAGGAAAAACCGATACAATGGCCCGTATTTTAGAATGCTCCTCAACGTAAATGAGCTCCTTAAGGCTATTGTTCTCAACAGGAGAACAATAGCCTTGAGGAACTCCTTAACGTTGAGGAGCATTCTAAAATAAGAGCCAATATCTTTAATATTGAAAGATACAATGCATGGCCCTTTAAATTCGAATTCAAATTGAAAATCACTTTCATCTTGCTTGGGAACATCCATCACTTGCCTGCGTAGACTGCACTCCATTAAAGTGCGCATCACATCGATCTGTTTCGCTTCCGGTGATAGATAAATCTTCGCCAAGGATAAGTAGACATGGCGGATCAAATACGATTGGCCCAAGACAGGCAGTCAGTAAATATTTGACGAGTGCGGAATTGGTTTATAAGGATCTTTTTTAACTGCTGCGACTTGACTTACTTCCTTGTCAACCAGAAAACAGAACGGGAAAGCTTTGGTTCCAATCAAAAGCATTTTCTGTTGTTTCGCGGACAGGGCTGGGTTGTTCAAAACGGCGTTTGTGTTATTTTGGCGTTATCTCTAACGTGGCGTTAGAGATAACGGACTAAACTGATGGAGATAACGCCAAAATAGCACTAACGTCACGTTACTGACAAATGCTGGTTTGAACAACCGGGCCAAGTCTACAAAAAGGACGCCGTTGATGATCCATCTGGTCCTTTGAACTGCATATTATTGGTGAACGAAAGGTTGAATTGATCAGTTTCTAAAGGATTCAAACATAACTGCGAACGATGAAGTACCAATACCACGCCGACAAATGTAAAAGTTGAATACCATTGCTTAATTTTGACGGAAAGTTGGTGAACGAAAGGTTGAATTGATCAGTTTCTTCATAAAGGATTCAAACATAATTGCGAACGATGAAGTAACTGAGGGATACACTTCATGTGTTGCCACCAGATGTCTCTCACTGCCTGAATTTTGGCTTTACCATGAATATATGGCTTTACGTAATAGGTAGGGGCTTCAACTTTTGTATGGTAGCGAGGTACATGAATCTGTCAACTTGACGCCTTGAATTCCATTTCTGAGGATAACAGAGCTATTTTCAGCACAATTAGTGTTCCACGTGCAAATGTACGTTGGCCTATTCAATTGTACACAGATGACCCTGCGCTCTCATCGTTCGTGGGGTTCTCATTAATTCAGTCCTTTTGTATCATATGATCAACTAGTCTGAGTTCAACAAAATTTGCACTAAACATGCAGAAGGGTCTCGCCTATCATACGGAAGAGTCAGAATGCAAATCTGTTGAGGTTTAAAGGGATACTGTCCATATTTATAAAACGCTAAATTTGTAAATTGAACCTTTATGTTTGATTCCTTTATGGTTTCGTAGAATAGAAAAGCCAACAGGAAGATATTTCAGGCGGCAAACTCACTTGCACCGTTTGAATAATATCCCGGGGATAACCACAAATATTCACGGACTTTTTCATTGTGGTTGAGTTTTTCAGGGACTGGGCACCGAACCAACAACAAACCAACAGCATTCCAGACTCTCCCTTGCATTCAATTATCACTTGTGCGATGAACTTCTTTCCCGACTTCCGGGCACGAAGAAATAAACCCAGATCAGGCAGGGGAATCCCTGGTGATGAATTGTTATCGTCGATGCTGATTACTTTACGGGATGGCGATCTCGGCTCAGGTTTTCTGGTCCGACAGTTTGCTTTCGCGGCTGCTGATGCAGGGAATTTCAAGGCCGTGATTAGTCCTCCTGCCCACATGGGACACATTGACCTAAACCTTAGTCCATTAGGATGATACTATTAGTTTACTGGTGATAATCTCAGTAATCATCGACTCCCGTGGACACTGCATTCTACACGAAGCCAACACCGCGTGTGGAATGACAGAACGGCGGGTACCTCAAGGACATGCCGTGGTCCGATCAGTGTAGCCACTGATTACATCACGATGGGTACGTAGGGGCAGTCCTAGTGTCGCTGACATAGCTTCTTGGGTCAGTAACTTGTGACTATGCATATGACAAGTGGGAGACAGAGCTTGGGCTTCCTTTAGGCTTCCCTTAAATAGAAGTATACGGTATACGAAAACGCCGGTGAACAATAGCTTCACGGTCGTGAATCCTCGGGAAGCATTTGTTAATCGGCGTTTTCGTATGCCGTATACTTCTATGTAACGGAAGCCTTACATAGAAGTATACGGTATACGAAAACGCCGGTTAACAAAGGCTTTACGTGAATCCATTTGAAGCCTTTGTTAACCGGCGTTTTCGTATACCGTATACTTCTATGTAAAGGAAGCCTTACAGACAACACTTAATCCTGCAGAAGTTAGGTTCGTTGAAATAGGCCTACCATCTTGAACCATCTATTTCGGACTACACTCTATCTGAGTATACGGGCCTACATGTATGTGTTCGGCTATTTCGTATGTCAACCTGGGGTAGCCGCATAGAAACTCCGCTAGTGCTTCGACAGCCTATCGCGGTGTTAAAATGCATGGAAAAATGTACAGCACTATCGGCAGATGGGCTCCGCTAGCGCTAGCGGAGTTTCCATGCGGCCACCCCTGGTCTTCAGAGGCCCACTGCTTCTTGGATTCGACGTCGTATCGAGCCTAACTCTACTCAGAGGGTTTGAGTAAAATGCATGCTCCCTTTTGGCAATCCCCGCACTCCAAACCGGGCAGCCAACACTGTGCTATCGCATATTCAAGTCAACCTTGATTTTCGTTGCGCATTTCTCATAGCCCGCAACGATTGCGCAAAATTGAGCAAGCCTTCTCAAGGCTATCCGGATTGCTGGACGTATGGTCCGCATTGGGTGATATTGTTATTAGTCTCCTAATCTGATGAGAATGTCCTATAATTCCATTCCCCCATCGGAAGTTTCCGGGCTCAGCTTTGGGGATTGCAAATAACTCATGCGTCGTGTGCAATGTAATAATCAAATTGTGTTCATGTTTTTTTTCTCTGTGGCGTCAGGGTTCTGGTTCAGTTTTGAAAACGGCATCTCAGTGATGTGTAAGATTTCGAACTTTGGTGATTATCTATAGGCTTGGCAAGGAAGGCCGAATGGGTCAATGTCGTCCTGGGTATACCTTATGTTTACCCAGGATCATCCTGGGTAATCCTTTTCTTTACCCAGGACGGCCCTGGGTAAACATAAGGATCCTTAACTTTACCCAGATTGGAGTTCACGAGTGGTGTAGTGAGGTTGATATTCAGCGTAAATCATGAAATGAAGGGTGGCCTCGAACTAGGCCTATAGCTCCTAAGTCCTTGAGAATTTACTATCGGTCCCTTTTGAAAAGTTGTAGGGATTGGTCTTTTCTCCCTATTCCACACCCCGGAGCAGGTATAGCGGTAATTTTCAGCCCTTTCGAGTTATGATCGTACTGCATGTTCTCTGCCGAAAGAGACGCACGTACCAAATTCCATCCTCGGAGCGAACAGCACGATTCGGCCCGAACTCCCAAGCTGGGTAAAGTTAAGGATCCTTATGTTTACCCCGGATGATCCTGGGTAAAGAAAATGATTACCCAGGATAATCCTGGGTAAACATAAGGTATACCCAGGACGACATTGACCCATTCAGCGCAAGGAAGGCTCTGGTAGATCTGCAATACCGGCGCAGTGTCGTCCAGTCGAAAACGTGTCTCAGACCCCTGGTTCGATTCTCAGAACGAGTTCAGTAGTGTTATCTCGTGTGGCGCATCATATCCGAGTCTCATTTCCTTCCTCCCGAAAAAGGGGTGAAAATATCTTGGTTCCTTCCATTAGGGGGTCTAACTGGATGAAAAAAGCCCGCCGAATGGTTGGAAAATTTCCGTTAGTATACATGTAGTTCCTTCCATAAGGGGGTCCTTTTCAAACTCAGGAACAAGCATGTGTGTACCCTAAAATTAAGGAGTGGGGGGGGGGGGCGGGAATCCACTATATTTGAAGCGCTTTACTAAGTTAGACCTATTTTAATGGCTCTCATAATTTCACTCCTCATTTCTTAAAATGTCCCGAAGTATCGCTCTCAGAGCGATGTTGCTGGCACTTGCAAATCTTTCCCAATTTCCACAAATCGATGAACACGAATTACGAATTCAAGAGTCCCAATGCTTTGTATGGATAACGTCTTTGATTAAACCATATTCAGGACAAAAAGAAGATGAATCGTTCAGGATACATGGGAGTATAAGTCACTTGGGGCCGAAGACACATTAGGAAAGATAAATGAATAATTAATGTCGTACTTGCAATAAAAGCCGCCTTGAAATTGACCGGTTTTTCACTCGGAGTCCTCAAGAACCTTTGCACCAGGACGGGTCACGGAAGCTAGTCTCGTGGCGAGGCATTCGGAACTTCCGAAGGCAACTGCTCGGCAATTTCCGTGAAGACTCGCATTTCCCCTCGGACACAATTCCAAGGCAGCCATCTTGAACGCGCAACGATTTCTGCCCGTTTGTGAGAGTTCAGATGCGGTTCGCCTCATCACACCAGCAGTAACCCTGCGCATGAACTAACTAGGTCGCACAAAAACGTTGTGTTATTGATCAATAATTGGCAGAATGGGTGAGATACCGGTAAGTTTATAAATAATATGCCTCAAGTTATCCAGCACATGAGGTTGAACATCTTCGGCCAAAACAGTCCCACGGTCGTTCACGTGGGTTTGTTGATAAACAATAGGGAGTTTTCGCAAAGCCCCCGAAACGCTAACGCGAACGTCTATCCTTTTGTTCGGTGCTCTCTTCGTGGCATCGAACAATGGGTTTGGCGTTCGCGTTGGCGTTTCGGGGGCTTTGCGAAAACTCCCTAATATGGCTGTCTTGTACTTGTTTCCGAGGTGAAATGCGCCGCCCAGTGGACAGATAAGCAGTTCGCCTCAGGTCGTTCCGAATGGTGGCGAGGGCGGGTCAGGGTCTTGAAGTATTCCGCGGGGCCCGAGGGAGGTGAGACAGGTCAAGGAATGTCTTATACGGTAGGTCGTTTGATTCTCTCTGGTCCGGTGACCAGTTAAGTTCCGGTCGGAGAGACCTTGGATCCCTCATCAAAGGCTATGAGAAATCAGTGAGGAAGATCATTTTATCTGAGTCTGGGGACTTATATGATGACATGTATTTATTATTTGGCTATGAAGGCACCAGATGGATACCAATGACGGTTGATGGTGATGAGGATCGGTCTCTGGCACTGGAGCGAATGAAACAGATGGGAGGCTGTCCATAAGTGGGTTATTCGATTTCAGCCTTTCCCAAAAGAGTAGAGACTTGCTTCCACTGTAACTCTCTCCCGTGCTCAAGGCTTAAGCATGGCGCACACGAGCGATTTTTTGAGCGATTTTCTAGGCGACTAGCCTTGCGACTACAGGAGCGACTGAACATATTTTTAGTTTTTTTTAGTTTTTTTTGACTCGTTTGCAACAAATGCTTCACTGGGAGATCAGTGATGTCGCGGATGACATCACTGATCGACCTCAAAGGTAATTATCGCATGCGACCTAGTAGTCGCATTGGTAGTCGCCCCCATTTTAGTCGCTCGTGTGCGCCATGCTTCTAGGCACTGCTCCACGTGACAGTTTTCTGTCGAAAGCTTGCTGTCAGATAGCAACTATCCAAAGACTATCCCGTGGAAGTTGTTCAGCTAGTGACTGCATGACAGCAATTATTGCTGTCTGACAGCAATAATTGACTATCTGACAGCAAACTTTCGATAGAAAACTGTCACGTGGAGCAGCGCCTTTACTTTTCAAAGTGTGACCACTAACGCAAAGCGGAAAGGCCTTCGTACAGAAGAAGCACTGCGAACAACAAAAAAAACATTTTGGTGTGTTCGCGATGGGTCCAGTTCATACTTCCTAACCAACCTTGTAACTGTCAGACATCAGGGCCGTATTTAGCTTTTTGGTCCGGGGAGAGGGCAAAAGCCTCTTTGGGGGGCAGAAGCGCTTTTTTGCCGTTTTTTTGCCCAAAATCCGCATGAAAATCACGCTTTTTGGTTGGCTTGGGGGGGGGGAACTGCCCCCTGCCACCCCCGCTAAATACCGCCCTGGGGCCTGTTTCATAAAATGACTTTAAGCTAATGGTACCTTTAACCAAATGGAAAATACATTGAGTTTATGGCACCATTAGCTTAAAGTCACTTTACATTGTATGAAACAGGCCCCTGGACATTTCACTTACGCATAGACCTCAACGGAAAGCGCGGGAAACGCTATGGCTTGGAAACGAGCCTGTAGAAAGGCACCAAATGAAGAAAAAGATACAAAATTTGTTGCTATATGATTTATTTTTTACTTTGTACAATTTTACTCACAGCCATCTGGAAGGCGACACCAAATGACTGACAATTAAATCAAATATTATTATGAACATCTACCCGTATTAACTGAAAACATGGCGAATGACCAACCATAATTAGACATTTTCAAAATATCAAACACACACCAGGAGTAGACGGTTTTTTTTAAAGCAGTCAATGTGGTTATGAAGGAGTCCAACAATGTTAACCCGTTCATTGCCACGGTACATTTTGTCCAATTTTAAAATACATGTACATGTATGTACAGAAAGAAATGCACCTTAACCGATGCAATATTTGGAGAGCTCTCACTGAGTGGTTTCAAACGATGATCTACACATTCAAAATCGCAGTTGTAAGGATCTGGCATTAGTGAGGTTTCGCAAATCTGACGAAACACGAAGTACGAAATACATGTACGAAATTCATCTTCATTTCCAGGACATAATGTGTTTCTGGAGATGGTTGGCACCACAAAAGTCCCTGCTGCCAGTGCGTCATATCATGTAAGACCAAGAGAGATGGTGCATCTTGAATTTTTAAATTTCCACTTCGTAGCTACGAAGCGGCAAGGAAAGATTAATTTCAACGTTTAAAATACACCGTAACAGAGCTAAAAAGACGCTCATGCAGCAGGCGATATTAACCAACCAACTCCTGAAATACATTAGGTCCTGGAAATGAAGTCGAATTTTGTATTTCGTACTTCATATTTCGTCAGCTTTGCGAAACCTC
>NMRB01003159.1:9808-21774 GCA_002633025.1 Notospermus geniculatus
CAGGATGCTGAGACAAAAATCTCCTATGGAGGCAACGTCGGAGACAAAATTGCACTCGTGTGCGGCAGGTATTAAAGACAGATAAAATTACAACACAAGGGGACGAATGCGGCACACACTCCAAAAAGACGCCGGCACCGCCCATCTTGCGTCATGCGCTGCGCTGCACACGCTGCGTGCGTGTCGACAGCTGCATGCATCACGTCTGTACGTGCACTGTGTGCGGTATGCGCATGCAGTGCATTACGGCACACAAGCCCTCAAACCGCAGGTAGTATTCCTGCGTTGAACTGTTTATTTGCTGTCGTGTATCGGTATTTCAATGCACGTGCATCAAAATTGAGAGAAGTCAGGCCCCCACGCGCTCGTCAATGTCCCACAGCGTTCCCCTCACACGGTACAAGCGACCAAAAGTTCATATCTTTTTCTCGCATTTTTTTGGTCACATTTCGTCACTTGGTGATTTGAATAAAAGGCTAGTAAATGCTTTCACTTTTACTTCAGTTTTGTACAGGGCACGCCAATGCATTTATGGAGCAAAGGCAAATAAAAGCACTGACGTATGTACTCAGCTACATGTAAGATCCAAAGCCCTACAATACCGCAGTTCCAATAGGGAGGTTTCGAAATCAAACGATAAACGTAAACGTTAACGACAACTTTATTTTTGTACCGAAAATGCAATGCAAAATCTGGTTAATAGGAAGTATGAACGTTGTCGTAAAGTTTTGGTTTATCGTTTGATTTCGAAACCTCCCCAATACCGCCTAAACAACCGTACGCAATGGTAGGCCCGCTTTCGCAGCGATAACAGGGGTGGGATATGTTTCGGTTGGGCGACCATTTTAGAGGGAGTATAGGCCTACTCTACAACACTAGCGTTTATTCACATTGCGCTATCAAACTACGTACATTCAAACTATTCATTACCTCCGAAGCCAGTCACAGACTCCGACACATTTGACGATTGGAGCATTTTCCCACGATACATTATCGTTGTCAAACAATTTGACAAATCAACCATTCTCCTCCAAACTCCAGGGAACCCAAATTCTACTCACCAAAACCCACAAGATCGGTGTCGAGTTACTTTCATATCCATGTCTTTACACAAAAATCATATTTTTTGCTTTTCTTCTTATTGTAGACGAGTCGTTTTTGCCAACAATATGAACGGAGATGCTCAGCTGGGCCGGGCTTGTTCACTCCACAGGACACCGTCGATCTGTCCTCACAGACAATCCTAGAAAATAGTAAGAAATTTTATTGAAAGTGATCCTTTGACAGACTTTTTTACGTTTTTATGTTTTCTGGGTGGAAAAGTGGTGACTTTTTTCTCTTCAAAGACTGGTTTGTGTTAGACGTGTTACCGGAAATGTTAAAGCCCCTCTGTATTTTTACGGTATTTTCAAAGTGTTAGGAGAGTGCAGTAGAGGTCGCATAGCCTCGTGAAGGTCCCCAAAATAGGGAGGTTCAGAAGTCAAACGATGAACGTAAACTTTACGACAACGTTATTTTTCATACTACACATTAAGCAAATTTTATAATGTATTTTCGGTACAAAAATAACGTTGTCGTTAACGTTAACGTTTATCGTTTGTTTCTGAACCTCCCTAATGCTTGCCAGATACGTACTTCAAAGAATCAAAGCCTAGTTTTCAGCACACATTGAAAAAACTGCAGGCAGAGCTCTAATGTATTCAGATAGAGCATAGTACATTTTACACTACACTAACGTCGGAGGACGTAAGCACTTTCTGAATTCAATACAGTGAGGCTTTTTAAAACTCATCATATTAGTGAGTTTAAGAAACCATACGTTAACGTTAACGCTAACGTTAATGACATCATTTTCACGTCACATCGAATGAATCTGTTGCATTTCTTCTGGGGTGACGTCATTTTGACGTAATTAGCGTTATCGTTAGCGTTAACGTTTGGTTTCTGTCTAACAAAGATGGTGGCCTGCTGATTCTCCCACATGACGTCGCGGCCATTGATTGTCCAAGTATGATATACATGTAACACTACCAAACGCATCCTCTCAAACAATTATTTTACCTAAGCTCATTGTGCCCGAGGCGCACTTGACCAGCTTAGCGTGCCAGTGGCCATTGAATGGTTTTAAGCTTCTGACGTCATATGGGTCGGTCTGCTACACCGCCATCTTTGTTGGAAAGGTCTCAGCAAGCGGCAGGTCCAGGTGTAATGTTTTTCACTGCCCCCCGTTTGCCAGTGCCTCCCAACAAAAGATTGACGGAATAAGCCGCGACGTCACAATGGGGGAGGCACTGATCAACATGTCTTTCTGTATTTGAGTGTCCGCCGAACAATGAAGCGGGCATTGTCATACGGGGGGCATTCTCATACATTACACCTGGTTCGAATCCAGACTTCCTCCAGCTGTAGGCTTCCATTTATTCACCCAATACTGTCCTATACAGCCAATGCAGTACTTGGCACTTGGCTTTTAATCATAGGTGGTGACTTCAAAGCCGTGGTGCCTTGTACCTTGTGTCTTTGCAAGGGCGAGTAAAAGACCCCATCCAAGTGAGGAACATGAGTAGCTTGACAAGGCCTCTTCCGTACTTACCAGGGCCAATAATAGGGAGGTTGAGATCAGCGACTTATCACGGATCCTTATACGTATACGGATAGAATTCTGTACAAAGAGGACAAATGTGTACATTTCGATCCGTATACGTATAAGGATCCGTGATAAGTCGCTGATCTCAACCTCCCTAATGCTTTGGCTTCGGCCCTGATGGGCAAATCAAACACAAATACAAACACCCATGTTCCCGGAAGATCCAAAGTAGAATCAGGAGGAACGCATTGTCATGGAATATTTTGACAGTAGGTCCGTCTTCCTCGCAGTGACTTTTCTGTAGTACCCATGTCAGTTCCCTATACCCGGGGGTGTTGCCCCACGATACAGGACGATTTTTTACAAAATATCCTACGCAATACATAAATCCATGTAAACACAATTATAAATACATGTATACATATAATTAGCATATTTTACCCAGGCCTTCTTGTTAAAAATGTGTTTTTTGGTGAAACTGCCCTTTTACAAACATTTCGCTACATTGTCCGTTTTCCCGCTCAATTAAAATTCCCCGTTCCTCAGCTCCCACGGGTAACATCCCTGTTTCTGACGCCATTTCACGAGAATGAACTTTAACAATTGGGATTTCTTGATGAAGGCACTCGCAGGTGCTCGTTGAAACAAGACATGGATTCCTATCGCGTCTTCCGGCGTCTAGTTTCGTAGAAACCGTCGCAGCGTCGCGAAATTCGACACCGACGCAAATGCAAGTATCAGTGACTGAATCTCAGTTGGTGGAATCATGTCTAACCGTGTGTGTAAATTCTTTAGAAACTTTTGGAGGTGTAATTACGCAGTTGTTTTCGGTGGATTTTTTTTTCAATTTGAATTTAAGACGTGAATAATTTGCAAATTTCACTGCTGCTTTGGATTCTGGACCTTCGGTGTCGTCTTTCCAGCGTCTGCAGCCAAATCCGTGAGAACCACAACGTTACCTCCCCTATTGCACTTGAATGCATAATTGGACCAGGTATTAAGGCCATATTATAAAATAAATCTAGAAAGGTTTCATTTTTTTAAAAAGGAACGCCGAAATTTGAATTTTAACAGGATATCAGGCATAATACCCACGTGTCGGACACGTGCCTGTTTTGTCGCTGCAGCCGTCCGCGCAAGCGTCCCGCGTCTTGGAGAAGAATTCCTTAACATCAGCCCTTTCTAAATTTTTGCACCCGACAAAAAAAGTATCTGCGTTGGAACTTAAAATGAATGAATCCTTGGCATCTGGACAAAAAGATCCGCGCAGATTTAGTTAACTACGAAGTTTGAAGCGTGGTGCTGATTGAGCGCGGCTGGCTTCGCCGTCCGCGTCTTATTCTGATGAAAGAATAGGTCGTGTGCGGCATGACTGGAGTACAGTTGCTTGGGTTTGAGGTCACCCCACACCGACGTCGTTTACCCATCATTCACAAACTCCTTGTGCAGCTGCACTTCTCCGAAACCTACGGTCACGTTACGCAAGTAACACATCTGCCACTAAATTCAATTAATAGGGAGGTCCAGATTTGCCGTACGAACGACGACGTAGACGAGAAGGTATGTGTCTTTTTCGAGGCTTACGTCATCAAATACTGTTGTATTGTCAGGATTTGAATTCATGTCGTCTGCGAGACCACAGAAAACTACTCATGTCAACATTTTCTCAAAAGATTCTGCGAAAAACAACAATTTGACGTCGTCCTGTTGTCCGCATAGTCGTTCGCCTTCTTCTAAACTCTAAACCACCCTATTTTTCTGGGCAAATGAGAAAATTGGATGGTACGAGAAAAGGGTTTGGGGTCAAAACAGAACCCTTTAGAATATCACTCCATGCTGGTAAGGGTTGAAGGAACCAAAAAAGGGTTCATACACAAGTGCAACACCAGGACAGTATGTCGGGTGTCCGAGGTGCGACAGTAGAACCTCTTCTGGCCCTTTTTCTTGTATAAGATGGGGGAAACTTGTTACCGTAGCTACTGTAACTCGGAAGCTGGATATTTTTGGGGGTAAGCAATAATCTGCTCGCGCCAGGAATGAAAATATGGACAGAAGTCTGTCTTTTTTTGAAAATTCCGACAGTCATCTTGGGTCCAACTGTTGCGTCCCCAAGCAGATGGTGGTGGCAGATTCTAGCCAGTTGCCTCGGACTTATTGCCACATCTGCTAAAGGCCAGAGATAGACAACAATGATGACTTTTACCGCATTATCTCGCGAGTTCATTCAACCGTACGTTACTTAGCTAGAAAAACAAATGGCGAAAAAAAGCCGTTGGAACCAGCCGGCGAAATGTCGTCGGCAGCGCCATGTTGTGGGAGTTTTCCCGCCAAAAAAACTGACTGACCATATTCACAAAGAACGAAACTTCTAATGAACACCTCAGATAGCGGGACACCGCTCTGTAAAGGACAACAAAATTCATGCCTGCAATGACTGCTGTCATTCGGTCTGAACTATATACTCTATATACTCACCTATAAGATACCAAGCCGGACAATACTGCAATTCTAATACCGCCCTCAGCGGAGACACTACCGGATTTCTCCTTTCTTCAATTTACTGAATTGTAATATGAAAGAACCCGCTATGAAGCTAGGAATCCACTGCTGATTTTCTGTGTTGCGACTTGCTTTGCAACCTGCTACCTGCGATTGAATACGAACGCAAGGAACCACCTTGGTGATTCGTACACCGACAGGACGACCGTATTTGTATTCTTACTCTTCCGGTATGAATTTGACTCGTCCAATCAGTTGTTATTCGTGGCCAGAACGGTAAGGCAGAAGCGTTATGTAAGTACCTGGGTTACCTATTTGGCAAAGAATAACAGGGATAGACGAGTCCAGGAAGGGTAAAATACCCGATACGGCCGTCCTGTCAGTGTACGAATCACCACAGCGGGAACTGATACCGGTCGCCGACCGATTGCCGACTGAAATTGTCCACATCTTCGCCATTGCTGGAAACCACAAGTCCACTACGCTGAGCGAGTGCCCAGTTGCAACGTAACACAGTTGCAAAGCAAGATCAGTTGAAAATCAATGGTGGATTCCTAGCTTTAGAGTCCTGACTATTCATGACGATTGACTGGAACGGTTGTCAATTTCTTGCGCAAGACTCATGCGGGTCGGTCCCAGGAAATACCCACAATCACACACGTGACGAAACGGTCGCACAACCAAAACAGTCCCACCCCTTCGTTGCGAAAGGCCTACCACTGTGTACGGCTGAAGTCTGCCCTTGGAGGCGATATTTGAACTAAGGTATTGTCAGAGTTAGGATCTTATAGACGAGTACATTCAGTAATAACGCGTCTTTCATTGAGGACAGAATGCGCCAGCCCACACTAAAAATTTAAGGACAAAATTTCGTCACTTGCAAGTGTGTCCTTACTAGCAAGGTTTATACGTCCTCCGACGTTAGTGTAGTGTAAAATGTACTATATGCTCTATCTGAATACATTAGAGCTCTGCCTGCAGTTTTTTCAATGTGTGCTGAAAACTAGGTCTTGATTCTTTGAAGTACGTATCAGGCAAGCATTTTGGGGACCTTCACGAGGCTATGAGACCTCTACCTGCATTCTCCTAACACTTTGAAAATACCGTGAAATCCAATACAGGTGCGCTTTAAAATGCGTCCTCACCGAGTATACGGCCAAATTTTTTATCAACTTTCTGAAAATGCTTAAAAAGGCTCGCTCACGGGGAATTTATCTATATCTATACATTGAAGAAGCCCTATCAGCCCGGAAGCTGAATTTCAAAAAAATGGCACGGAAGATTTGATCGTGAAAAGCGACATTGAAGTCATACATTTGTATGTTCATGAGAGCTACCCTAGCCGTCGATTCGAGTTTTTCTTCAAACACGAGTTAAGAAAGTCACGTGATAGTGGCATGCTTCCATGTGAAATAATCTGATTGAGGGGTTAAATGATAGAGGGTTAAACTGGCTCCACGTCTTGGCACTGACTCAATTCTTCTTATTGTAAGAATGTATTATTTTGACGTCGACAAAACCCCAAACGCAACACGTGCATGTGGGCCGCCATTTCTACAAAAATCTTCAAAAAGTCAAAACAAAGCGCGGTCTGCGCGCGTCTTTGATTACGCGCACGTGGACGCGCAGCAGTTCTGCGCGTGCGCGACAGGAAACAATGGATTCCGATAGAGAAATACACACGCAGAAACAATTCGGACCGGGCAGGTTGCAATGAATAAAGCATTCACACGTGTTCTGAAGTTTCATATAATTAACCCAAACCCCGATGTTTACTAGTGACGTTCGCCTTGCACTCGCCCTGACGGCGGAACAGGAATTGTCGTATCACGTGACCTGACACATTCTGACAGTACATGCACTACTCTAGTACAAGTACTGTATTTTAACCCCTTAGGCTTCCGTTACATAGAAGTATACGGTATACGAAAACGCCGGTTAACAAAGGCATTCCGAAGATTCACCACCGTGAAGTTATTGTTAATCGTATACCGCATACTTCTATGTAACGGAAGCCTTAGGCTGCGATTACATAGAGCTACACGGTACACGCACACGCCGATTAACAAAGGATTGACAATGCGTCCTGGTTCCCACCGTGAAGCCATTGTTAATCGGCATGTCCGTATACTGTCTAACTCTATCTAATCAAAGCTCACAAAGCATCGGCGACTACGAAGAGTGTTGTCCGGCGTGGCCGTATGCCGCGTAGCTCTATGTAATGGGTCATATGAATAAAGACTAGTAATACATGTACCAGTAATAGTAAATGCTTTTTACTTGAATTTTGCAATACAAAATAATGCGCCAAACAATGCGAGTGTACAAATCTAAAGTAAAAAGCATTTGCTAAAGTCTTTATTAGAGTCTTTTCTAGAGTTTCAGATTGTAAAGTTCCACTTGAAAAAGACCCCGGTTGGGGTCGAAAATTCGTGAATTCTGGAGATTGACTTCTTGTTTATTATTGTCTTTATTAGGGAGGTTGAGATGAACGACTTATCACTGATCCTTATACGTATACGGATCGAAATGCACACAAAATTTGTCCTCGTTGTACAGAATTCCGTGATAAGTCGCTGATCTCAACCTCCCTATTATCGGCCATGGTAAGTACGGAAGAGGCCATCTCAAGCTACTCACGTTCCACACTTGGATAGGGTATTTTACTTGCTCTTGTAAAGGTACAAGGTACAAGGCACCACGGCTTTCTGTCCCATGTGACGGATGTGGAGAGACAGGAGGATTAATCCCCGTGGCTCGGCCTGGATTCGAACCCGGGACCAGCCGCTTGCTAAGCGGACGTGATAACCACTAGGCTATCAGGCTCCTCGGGACACTCGGCTATCAGGCTTCTCCGCAGAAGACCTGGATGTCAGGGAGGAACACCTTCTCAACAAGGTGAAAAATGGGTTCGGCTGGGGTTGAACCTGCAATTTCAGAGGCAACAGCTGCTGATATCTTCACTACGCCACTCTGGCATCCAAGTAGCCAACTTGCATTGGCCGGAGTTAAGAAAAAAACCCGATCTGACGTACCAGGTGTACGGTGATATTACAACAATGTTATTGCCCCGTTATCCATTTTTTCCAAAACTAAATTAGCAATTTTCTGCACGACGTACAAGTGTTATGGAATTCGCGTATCCTTTCTTAACGCGCTGTAGCCGGTGGCAGTTTCCAGGAGAACCCAGCATCGTAAAAAACGCGAAGAATCCAAGGGTAATTAACCGAATATTAAAAGGTTGTTTACAAAACACGGCGTCCCTTTGTGCTCCATATCTAACAATAAACGGAAAAAACTTTCTACAAAATATGACGCCTGATTGTCTTCCCTGATAAAAAAACATTCCAGTTGCCGGCGTCTTAGTCTTTCAAGATCTCGCCTATTTTCCATTTTTTAAGGGTCGGCTCCCTGCTAGGCCACCCTGTCCCCCGCCGTTACACACCTCGGTAGCCTTTTATCCCGGCCGGTCGCACCGCGGCCTAACCAACCCTCCGCGGACGTCATCAAAATTCAAAACCCGAGGCACTAAGTGATGAAACCACAACCTCGATCAACCCAATTATTTTTGAATGAGGCAATTATAGTTTAATGACTTGAACGGCATTGAGGGCTGCTTTTTCTAAAGATTTTCATTTTTTCACGTCATTCCCACAGATTCGGTACCCCCCGTGACGCCAGCCGGCTCCTAACTGCGGGATACCCACCACCCCTCGTGTTTGGCAAGAAGGCTATAGGACTTGCCACACGTCCATTCAACCATCTATGCTATTATCAACCAACATGATTACATCGCCCGAGTCCATGAACCGCATGCCTACCTACCGGTGCTTTCACCAACAATGAATAAAGGTTTTGTTAGTAGGTCGTGGTTGCAGTTGGGTCGCAAGTGATGGAACTCTGAAATGTATCTTTCCAGCATCTCTCGGACCTTGGATGCAAATCCGATCTTAGGTATGCGTGATAAGGGGTGCTAAAAATACTTTGGAATACAATCTTTGCCAAGTCTTTGTCCATCACATGGCACAGTAAGCCGTGGTGCCTTGTTCCTTGTACCTTTGTAAGAGCAAGTAGAAGACCCCATCCAAGTTAGGAACATGGCTGGTATTCATAAAAGTTAGCAAATGCTTTTACTTAAGATTTGCACAGCGAGGTCCAATGTAAATGTACTACAGAACTTAAGTGAGCTTTTATGAATATCAGCCCATGAGTAGCTTGAGATGGCCAAGTCTCAACGCAAAATCAGCTTGAAAATCAAATGGTGGGTTCCTACATGTAGCTTAAAGTCTGCCGTTGGAGGCGATGGCACTAAGGTATTGTCCGGGTTTGGATCTTATAGGTGAGTAGATACAGTATATTTTAATCATGAACCTAATAGTAGGGGTCTATTCTCTCCAGCTCCTACGCTGTACGCTGTACCTGCGGAGACAACCTTCCCAAAGAACCCGAGCTTCGGCCCATTGTTTTTGAATACAACGCATTTGTAGCACCACAGCTAATATCTTTCGTGAAAACACGTGCAAATACAACTGCCACTTCTAAATGAACACTAGTAAGTCAAAACCCAACAGTTCAGCGCGCGTGCGACCACGATTGGGCGCACAAGTTCTGCGCGTGCCTCAACAAAAATGGCGGATTCCTGTAGGGAAAAACACACGCACGGACAATTCCGACACACCACGGAGGGATGGCGACGCCCGTTTGTTTTGGTCGCGGTAAAATCTATAAATCTGTGATTAACTCCGAACCGAAAACAGCCGAATGAAGGTGGTAATAAATGAGTTTAGATCTATCATGGAAGGGTTAGGCCTAGAAGGGTTAAGGTAAAGGTGAGCGTGATCCACCACGGAAGGGTTAAGGCGCCTCTCGCGGACGTTGGCTCAATGGCCAATTCACCACGGCGGTGAGTCCGAGTCAACGCGCGCAGAAAACTCTCCCGTCGATAGGCGCATTTAGGCCTAGGAGGGTTAAAGTAAGGGTTAGTATTGCTGGAAGGGTTAGGGGTAGAAGGGTTAATGTGCAACTGTCCGTAGTTTTAAGCCCTGACCATCAAGAGACGTTCCATTGTAGGCGCTGACATTATATTGATACGCAGCGCCCTCTGGACGTATTTTGAGGAACTAGACAATATGTGCCATCGATGATTATTCACCCTGCTGTTGCATTTTGGAGCTCATTTTTCACTCCTCATTTTCTGATTTGGCACGAATCATCCGTAACCTGAAGAATGAACACTGCATTCTCCATTAACTGTTTCTGATTTTGATTTTGAATGGAAAATGAAAATGAAAACAATGAAAAGTGAGTTGTTCATTTATGTGACAGCGGCTTTGGGGTAATAAGCAAGAAGTCAATCTCCAGAATTCACGAATTTTCGACCCCAACCGGGGTCTTTTTCAAGTGGAACTTTACAATCTGAAGCTCTAGAAAAGACAAGCGGCTTTGGGGGGGGGGGGCTTAGTCGTTCAACGGACAATGTGACTATAGTTTAGAAAATTGCAGACATACGGAACAAAGCTATCATATCTGCTGACGAATTTTCGGAATTTTTTTAAAGCCACATTGTACACGTATTGAATTCAGAAAGTGCTTACGTCCTCCGACGTTAGTGTGTCATACTGTGTTCTATCTGAAAACATAAAGCTCTGCCTGCAGTTTTTTCATTGTGTGCTGAAAACTAGGCCTTGACTCTTTGAAGTTCGTATCAGGCAAGCATTTTGGGGACCTTCACGAGGCTATGAGACCTCTACCTGCATCACTTTGAAACAATACCGTAAAATATAATATAGAGGGGCTTTAAAAGATGAAGGAAGAATCATCTTTTGCGAGATTGTTATTTTACCATCCCGTCATTAGTTACATCTTGTTGCCAGGAGGCGGTCATCCTGATTATTGACCAATCATGGCCATCCATTTATTCAATCGACGTCGCCATTGTTTCTCGCCGAAGCGAGAAAACGTGAGATTGTATTTTGCAGACGACCAATAATGCAAATTCTTCCAAGTTCATGACCGCAACACTCAAGCGGATTATCCCAGATTAAATCACGCCGTCACCCGGCCGCAGATAGCAACTGCGGACAGGTGTCACGTGATCTCAACAGCAGACGAGACAACGAACAGTCACGTGACCACTTGACCTCACGCCTGTAGGCTTTTATTTCAAAATCGTATAAAATCTTTCAGAAATAAATGATTGGTATTCAAAACCGCGATGCTTGATTTTAGGTAGATTCGAATCAGCTTTTCATAACCTCAGACAATTCCACTTCTGAATGAGGTCAATCCATTCTCGAAAACAAAATATTAATTTTTGAAAAGCGTTTTATTTTGGAATGCCCGATTTGAAGTCTATTCAAAATTATTTCATTTGATTTTAGGGGCTATTTATTCCCGATATAATGGAATGATTTTCTGACTGGGGGTGAATAAAACTTCAAAAGAGCGCATTTCATTGCATTAAACAAATCGTAATGATTTGTTTTAGTGTTGTATGCGACACGCGGCCGAGGTGATTTTCAAGGTCAGGGTGACAAGGTCACGTGTCATCGCGTGGCGTCAACAATGGCGGAATTCCGTGACCCGCACTGAAGATGCGGTGATTTTAAGATGTGTTCCTTTCGGTTGCTGGCCGCGGTCTGTTGCTACCTTGTGTCGTCTGCTTGTTACCTCATGGTTATGTTGTCAACTGGTTTTAGCGGTCAACAAGGGGCAGTACGGACCGACTCTGGGGGGAGCGTCCGCGGCCTAGTTTAAAAATATTGAAATCGGGAGCTGAGCACTAAACACGGCATAAGTAGCGCTGTCGACAAGACTGGCAGAATAACTGTTAATATACCGCAGAAGGAAACCGGAATGACCAGAGAATAGCTGAAAATAG
>NMRB01003159.1:33676-57755 GCA_002633025.1 Notospermus geniculatus
TTATTCGGTCAATCCTTTGTTGGGAGGCATTGGCAAACGAGAGGGGGGGGGGGGCAGTGAAAAATATTACACAGAACTTTTGCCGTTCAAAACTGTTATAGATGCAGGCATATTAGGGCTGCCATCTATCGGTTCATTCCTGAATCATGAACCTGCGTTCTTGGTTGGCGCCATCCTCCCATAGCAGGGGTTTTTACCTCGCTCCTCTTCATATCCACTCACATAAACGTTTTGTGCGAGTTTATGAAGAGGAACAAGACCAAAGCCCTGCTGTTGGAGGATGGCTTGGCGCCAAATTCATCCAATCACAGGCAAGCTTTAATCGACAGCATGCTCGTGAACAACAGCAATGGTGGACAAATTCTGTTTTTTTGTTTTTTCACAATGCAGATGACGAAGAGGTCGAATACTAGTGCATGTATTATGAACTTCATATCCATTCAATTTCAAGCCAAATCTTCCGCTGTTCAGACTGAAATTGCATTTGGAAATATTTTTAACTTCCAGTGAATTGCATCGGATTTTCCTAGACGGCGTTTGCCTTTTGTTTTCGCGGGGTTTTGTGCAGGAGATGACCCTGGGGACGGGATTGAGAGAAACCGGATGACACTGATATAACCAAAATTCATAAGCGAGCTCGCCTTTTTTTATTTTTGATATAACTAACAATAAGTTTTACTGACTTTATAATTATTAAATAGCGTCTTCTCAACATGGAACGCAGCCATGAGCTTGTCTCTTTACAACTACACGACGATGTCTCTGAAACATGGTCTTGTGGCGGGAAATGTGGCGTCAAATGCTGAGGCGTCCTGAGGGTTTTCATCTTTAAACTGTAATGGAAAATGTGGTGAAATTTAGAGTTCAATAATTCGTTACTAAAATTATTTCAAGAACAGAACTAATGTAAATCTCAAACAACATGCCTACGGTAAGTCTCAAACAACAGGCCTACGGTAAATCTCAAACAGGCCTACCTTCTTCCTTGAACACTCTGATAATTCTCGTCCTGTTATTATTGTCGCCCCCTGCCACCACGACATAATCACCGCCGACAGAGACAAGCCATTGAGGTAGAGAGTCAATATCTTTGTATTTCCACTGGGAGAACTTGTTATCTCTGAAAGTAGCTCTTCTTAAACCCCATCGTTCACCTCGCTTACACGTCACAGTGACCTCACCGTCCGCTGTGGCTGATACACTCAACACATGATCAAAACGCTGACTGGCGATGCGTTCGAGATGACGGTCTGACGTTAATTCATACACATCAACATGTTGCCATCCGCGTGAGATGAACACTAATCCCCCTCCACAGGAGATGGAGTGGGAAGGAGATTCAACGTCTTCGGTGACAACAGATCCGTCCTCATCAACAACAGTCACTTTATTGCGACGATCACCGTGTAAGATGAGGAACTGTCGTCCGTCATAGACGTCAAATCTCTGAACTCTCCCCTCCACTTGGAACTGTGGAGTGGATCTGATGTATCCGCTCACGGGGTCGAACATGCGGATTGTATATGGACCGACACGACCTTCATCACAAACAGCCACCAATGTTCCCTTATCAGGGGTCACAGCCAGATGTAACAGACCCTCGGTGTTGGTTTTGAACGTCTGTTGCTGGACCCCTGACATGTCGTAAACGTCAACGCCTTCTACCTCCTCCCTGGATTGTCCATAAGCCACAGCGAACCTGTCCCCTGTAATGATCTGGTTAGGATCGTTATAATGTAGGAACGACGGAAAGTCTGGGATGAAAACAATTAACAACATTTATTGTCTTCGCGCCATAGAAAAGTTAGCAGTACATGCACTGTTGAATTTGTAATAGAAGTCCATATACATTGTAATAGGAGTTAGTGTAGGATCTCACATAAATACCAATTATGGGCACTTCGGGGGGTCGGATTTGAAGGGACTTTTTACGAGACGTTTGGAGGGGTATACTAAACCATATAAAGCAAAAAAAAATTCTGTTGCAATTTGTTCTTGGTTCCCCCTTATTCTCGATAAATATCCTGGGCTAAAATTTCATCCCTTGTTGGCAGTTTCAGGTGCTCTCGCTTAATAGCACGATTCAAATTCTGAGGGGCCAAGCATACCCTGAGCTTTCCTGTAGGTTTTCTCACCACGACAATCGAGCTGACCCAATCAGTCGGATCAGTAACCGGAGTTATCACATTTGCGGCAACCATACGATCCAGTTCCTCTTTGAGAGAATCATGGAGTCCGAAAGGGACTTTGCGGCAGGGTTCAACTACAGGTTCCACATCGTCACGTGTTGTTATGTGGACTTTTCCTGGAATACAGCCTAAACCAGAGAAGACATCAGCGAACTCCTCGAAAAAGTGTCCATACTCAGCAGGAGTCTCTGTCACAGCAAAAACACGTTTCACCAGTCCAAGATCATCGCAAGATTTATGACCAATGATCGGAACAACGTCATCCTCACAGATCACGAAGACAGTTCTGTATGTACGTGCATTGATAGTCAGCGAGAGGACTGCACGGCCTTTTACTGGCACCTCACCACCGTCATAGGCAGTGAGCTTTATCTTGTGATCATGCAATGGTGATTTCTCTTTCAGCTTAGAGAAATCCTTGTGACTCAAGATGTTGACGTCACTACCAGTGTCCAACTTCATTGGGACAATGGTTTTGTTCACCACAATCGGAACAATCCACGGTTTCGATTTTTCAACCATACTCACAGAATCAATGAAGAATTCATCATCATCATGCATCTCCGAATGGACTGCATCCACTTTTGCAGGTGGCGGTTTAGACCGTTGTGTCACTTTCGTACGACACTGGGGGCCAAAGTGATCCGGCTTCGAACATTTGTTGCATGTCCTGCCGATTGCTGGACATTTGCGACCAGACGGATGTTTATCGTATCCACAACGTGTACACTTTTCTGAACTGCCCGATGGCGATGAACTTGAGGACTTTTTGCCCTTGAATTTCGGTTTTCCTTTACTTTCACCACGATCATGTTGCTTCATGTTGTTCGGATTTCTTTTCTTGACGGAATGAACCTGAGCACCGTCCTTACTGGAATCATTCTCAGAGAGTGTCAGTATAAGGAAATTGAAAGGATCTGGACGGAAGAGGGAAGATTAGGCGTAAAAATCGGCTTAAAAAACCCTAAAAATATCCCTATTTCAAGCTAATAAATCGTGCGAAAGCAACGCGAATAAAATTCGATAAAATGGAGCACGAACAGTACCTTAGAAATCTATATTTCAATCCGGAAAGTCCCGTAGCTTATACAAATATTGCAAAAATTTGGAAAAAAGTGAAATCTGATCGCGAAGCTACAACAAAGTTGGATGGAAAATTAATAAAATACAAAGAATTAAAAGAATTTTTAGATAATTTACCGACTTTTCAACTACATAAACCGGTTCATAAAAAATTCAGATACAGAAAAACAATGGTCTCTTACATAGATCAACAATGGCAAGCTGATTTAGTCGATATGCAAGCGTATGAAAAAAATAATAAAAATTACAAATATATCTTAACAGTGATAGATTTATTCAGTAGATACGCCTGGGCTCTAGCTTTAAAGAGTAAAAGAGGAGAGGAAGTGAAAGATTTATTCAAAACTATTTTTAGGGAATCGAAACCAAAAGAAGAAAGAAGCCGGAATATTTCAGCTACCAAAAATCACGAAAACACCTGCAAAAAGCTAAAATTTGAGCACTTTTTTCACGATTTTGCTGTTTACTGACAAAGTAGCTTTTCATGAAAAACAGAGAAAAATCATGAAATTCGAGGCAAAAACACTANTAATTGACCACAGGTGGCAGCATCTGCCAAGCACATGGAAATCAACTTAAAGGCATACTATGCCAATGTTTATGACACCATATCATGACATCCCCGAGGTTCACTATACTCTGTATGTCTGTTTGATATTCCTTTGTGAATAAACACTGACATCGCTGGATGTCCCTTGATCCCTTTGGTTGTTCAGCCCCTTCTTGTCCCTGAAAAAGAAAACAATGTTTGTTAGACAGAGATTAACAGATTTGTTTCCAAATCCAGTTGTTAAGTGTGACGCTATACCTACTCATCATCATGTTTTCAACTCAAAGAATAGGCCTACGTTTGACAACTGCATTCTTCTCAGCCAGGGCAGAGGAGTCCATCTCCTTCAAACTCGCCTCAAGGTTCTTCAGATCTTCTAACTGTCCCTCCCTCTCAGTCTTTACATCCCTCATGTCCGCCGTGATTTTTGGCATACCTCGACTGCTTTCCCGACCTCGTGATCGCCATGCTCAAACATGACACATAAATGACAGACAAGTTTGGAACTAAACTCCCTACGCAGTTGTGAGTCGCGCCCCCTTCGGTTTACTCGCTCTCCACAACTGCTTTACTTCGTGGAAGTCGCCGCGTTTGGTCAACAGATGGCGTCAGGGCCTGGCGCGAGATTTACAGCCTATCAGCACGTTGCTTTCAGAACTATTTGGCCTGTTGGCAACGGATGTTCTTGTGCTACCATGGCTACGAACCGCTCGGCCAATGAAAAAGTGTCTCAGGCCAGCTTGGTTACCGGTTGCTGGGTGCTCTCATTGGTCGACTCTCTCAGCGCCACCTGTTGACCAAACGCGGCGAATTTTACGAAGTTAAGCAGTTGTGGAGAGCGAGTAAACCGAAGGGGGCGCGGTACACAACTGCGCAGGGAGTTTAGTTTGGAACAATCACAACAGAAATGTTTCTTTACTTGATTATGAGTTTGGCATCGGGCATCCTTCCTGATGATTTTCACCACAGGAAAGGTGTGAAGAAAACATGGCCGTTTCGACGACAGGCATAAATCCACATGCGTTCCGATCGAATCCGATTCTGCTGGTCCCGACCGCACTGGACCACATACGACCAGATTAAAATTGCTTGTCTAACCGCAAATGAGACCCGAATCCGGATTCATCGTACCCGAATCCCGAGACCCGAATCCGGATTCATCGTACCTGCGCGCATGCGCATTGATGTGGGTTTTCTTCCTCCACTGACCGCACTCGCCGTGGAGAGTTCCACAAGGGTAATTTGAAGTCGCAATGTGGCCATTAACATGAGTGTGTAAACGCTACCCTAAAACTTGGAACACATCCGGTCCATGTGGGTCAATCGGATCGAATCTGAATGTGGTTACTTCGTCTAAACGGCCCTATTAATTGCTTTTACCTCAACCGAATAATCTGCTAAGCCACTGACACCATCCACCGGTAGGGGGCTCTCAACTAAACACGTAGGACATGAGATGACCTTTGTTTTCGGTCCCAATCCCTTTAGATGTTTGGAAAGGCACGTTTCGCAGAAGACATGTCTACAGCTTCTCAGCATTTTCAGGACAGGTGGCGACTCCAGACACATGGGACAGGTCGGATTATCTGTGGGGAACCTGGACGCCATCTTTAAGGGTCTCCTGAAGAAAAACAAGCAGATGAGTTATTATAATTACGGAGAGTAGTGTTGAGTATTAGAACGTCACGATTGTGAGTCAAATGATTATAACTTGTCCATAATGAAGTCACCTTAATGTAGGATGAAAACGGGAGAAAACTCTCTTTACCAGACAATAAACAATTGATGTAACAACCTTTATAGTTAGCGATCAAACTTAAGACGTCCACTTTGTACCATCAAATCATCATCGCCGTCCGCCCTCACCATCTCTGCCCGTCAATCCGTAAGTTACGTATGTAGGCCTACTCACCTCTCCCTGACGGTCTCGAACTTGTGTCCAATTGATTTCAGTCTCTATAGGCTTTCACCCTTCACGTAGGCCTCTGGTCACAACTTGGACGTCAACGGTCAAGCAGCACTGAATGATGGTGAATGTTTCTAAATCTAGAAGTAGAAATTAAAATGGTGTTGTCAGCGAAAGAAATGTCAAATACTCGATGACGTGGTCTGAAACTCTCTTCTTTTTGTGCATTTTTGTTGTCTTTGTATAGATTACCCTCAGAGCTGTTCACATCATCCAGGAAAATAGGCCTACCTGTTCCATAAATACACCATGATTGTGAGGTGACGTGTTTATTGGGTTACCCTGTCGAAAAATTTATCCCGGAACTAAGCTGGACTACTACTACTGTCGCGCAAAATAGAATGTTCTGATTCAGATCTTTTTCTAAATAAAAATAAAAAGAGTGGGAAAAATGTCGCCAAAGTATGTGCAAACTGGGTATTGGAGTTCATCCAAGACAGGAAAAAGAAGTGTTTCAGTATATTTTTGCAAGCTGGCTAACTGGGCCACAATCCACAGGCATGACGTGTGTTTGTACTGCAATAATTGTTCTATATATAGGTATGACGACAGCGGAGGCAGAATCTGCTTATAATCTTGGGTGATTATTTAGATGTGATTTAATTTTCCTTTTTTTTCTATTTTCACGTCTTTTGACAAATTGTCAATGAAATATAGCGAGGGTTTGTGTTTATTTCAAATGCAGGCCTATCAGGAAAACTGACAATAATTTTCACGATTTTGGGTTCTCTAATGTCAGATACACCATTGCTAGTTTCCGGACTGGGAAAGGTTTCTTGCTCATAACAGGAGGTTAAAAGATATTTTTTCCGTCGTCTGCTAATTAATACCGATTTAATTAATGCCAATTTCAGGCCAAGCAGAGTTCATTTCTCCGGTTTACATACCTTGTGATGCATCCTTGTGCAACCATTTACGTAGAATTATTTTGTATACAAATTTGTCACCTCAAAACACATCCGAGGATATCAGATTAAATTCAAGTCCTCAAGAATCCTTCGATTTAAACCCACCACAATAACAAACAGTCTCATTTTCACGGTAGCCAACTCCCGTCTGCCACTGTCACCTGATCGTGATGAATGATTTCGTCTGGGTCATAATTTGGTTGGAATGCGGATGTTTATTAGGTCTACGTTATTACTGCCCATCAGCACAAGATGGCACTACTAGTGACTTCTACGGAATGTTATTTTTAGGCCGTCCCGAGTTTGAAGTTACAGATAATGGAAAAAATAGAGAATTACTGACCCCCATCTGTTGTTCTTGCTCTAGAAAATCTTCTATAAGAACGCAACGTCATCAGTTTGTGCTGTTATACATGTATACCCTTTATCCTACTTGAAACGTCCTCATTCTTTGGCCAATCAGGGCCAGGTTGTGTACAAAAAGTAATAGGCCTACTATTAAAATCGGTATTTCCCCTTTAACACGATTTATTCGGTTTGATGATAAACAGGAAGTCAGTTTCCAGAATCTTGGCAAATTTTCGACCCCAACCGGGGTCTTCTTCAGGCTGGCACTTTCAAGTCGAGCTACCTTTTATTTATTTTATTTATTCGGTTTGGATATTTTTCTAAATCCTCTTTTTGTTCAATATGAATTGATCTCGTGTTTGTTTAAAAATCTGATAAGTTTTTGGAAATGTTGTATGTCTTAGATACCTCCGCAGGGGCGATTCACTGCTATGGGTTCTGGCAGCCAGCTCTCTGCTTCTCTCCGCTGATCAGTCAGTGACCCCCCTCGGGTTCGGACCCCCCTAACATCACGGTCAACCCACAACGAAAATTATATGGTTTGAAAATCTAGCTTACGTCCTTGTAACCCCAAAATATTACAATCATCGGAGCTTCTGGGTGCGAGTGACAGGGTGGTCTAGCTGAAAGGAAAATGGCTTGGATTTCTGTTACTGGTGTGCCACCTAGCAACAAGTCTCGTGCCACCAGACTCTTGCAATTTCCAATAAATTTCCAATTTTAGAGTCTGGTCCAGATGGTTACTTTGACTTGTAAAAGCATCATGGCGGACAATCTACCGATGATGACGTAGAACACAACTTTCTGCTAATCACGTGATCGGTCACATCATTCCTCCTGCAGTCTACGTCACCAACTTTTGAGACACATGATGCATTGGTAGTGACTAGCCAATCAGCGAAGCTCCCCTTATTTTGAATTTTCGGAATAGGCAATTACAATAAAAATTGCGTTCCGTGCCAGACCCTCGGTCTGACGACCTCGGAGTATGACCGAGGGGCTGGTTGCGCGAGACTACCTAGTAACTGTTATTATATTCCAGTCTTATCCGTCATTGGCACATGTCTGGTGACCCGTCGATAAGAAAATGATGTCAGCTGCTATTATCTTTTCCTCCTGGTCTTGTGGCGGGAACTGGGACGTCAAATACTGAGGCGTCCTGAGGGTTTTCATCATTAAACTGTAATGGAAAATTTGGTAAAATTAATTTAGAGTTCACTACTTCGGCACATACGATTATTTCATGAACACAACTACTCTCCATTCCAGTTTTGAGTGGCGCGAGGTTTATCAACGATAGCTCCGCAACGGCTGAGTCAAATTTGACATACCATACATCAATCGATTTGTCTTTTTTGCCGCTACAGCCATCATCACTGTCATTTTCCCTATAAACGTGACAGAAAAAAGTTCCTTCACAAATCACAGTTTGTGTTTACGGCCGAAATGGCGACCATTTTGAATGACGCAATGCATCACGCACGTGTAAAATGCACTGAACAGCATAGCGAAATGAAATGTGTTTTGAGAAAGGGATCCGTTATGCCAGCCTTACGCGAAAAATGAAGATAGCAGAAAGATACCGACAAGAAAGACAAGTCAATAGGAGCAGTCAGCCGCGCATATTGCTAACAGATGGCAGCACAGTCTTAGCGGACCAAATGTACAGGAAATCTATTATGATCGCTGCTCGATCGATAATGACTGGGTCCGCTAGATGCATTGAATTGGGCCCTAGTGACACCTAGTGGTCAACTCGCTGACAGCTCCTACTGATGGATGGTATCTCGAATTTGACCCAGCCGTTGCGGAGATATCGGCTGAAAACCTCGCGCCACTGGGATGTGGAATGAAGTATAATATAAATTTCAAACAGGCCTACCTTCTTCCTTGAACACTCTGAGTATCCTCCTCCTGTTATTATTGTCCCTCCCTGCCACCACGACATGATCACCGCCGACAGAGACAAGAGCTTGAATTTGAGAGTCAATAACTTTGTATTTCCAATCTGAAAATTTGCCATGTGTGAAAGTAGCTCTTCCCAAACACCAACGTTCACCTCGGTAACACGTCACAGTGACCTCACCGTCCGCTGTGGCTGATACATCCCTTACATAATCAAAGTGTTGACTTGTGGCGATGTGTTTGAGATGACGGTCTGACGTTAATTCATACACATCAACATAATGACCACGTGAGATGAATACTAATCTCCCTCCACAGGAGATGAACAAGGAAGGTGATTCGACCTCCCTGAGGACAACAGATCCATCCTCATCAACAATGGTCACTTTATTATTACGGTGTAAGATGAGGAACTGTCGTCCGTCACAGACGTCAAATCCCTGAACTCTCCCACGGACCTGGAACTGTGGAGTGGATCTTATGTATCCACCACTCACGGGGTCAAACATGCGGATGGTGTATGAACCACGGCGACGTTCATCACAAACCGCCACTAATGTTCCCTTATCAGGGGTCACAGCCAGATGCCTTAGGCCCTTGAGGTGGGTTTTGATGGTTTGTTGCTGGACCCCTGACATGTCGTAAACGTCAGCATCTATCTGGACCCAGGAGGATGGTCCATAAGCCACAGCGAATCTGTCACCGAGGTTCACCAAACTCTGTATGTCTGTTATGTATTCCTTATTGAATATTTCTCTACATTGCTGGATGTCCCTTGATCCCTCAGCTTGTTGGTGAACCCTTTGTTGACCCTGCAAAGGAAAATGTTCAGACTGGAATTAACAACACAACAGTATGTTAGTCGGTCGTCACGTGATATCGCCTCTCCCTCTTCCCCAGCTTCTCTAACCAATACTTACCTGTCTCTCTCCATCAGCAGCATATGTTATCTTCCCAATATCAATTTTCGGCAAGTTAGGCCTGAATGTAGGTAGGTTTTGTTGACGATTATTGTACGCCTCAATGAAGGCACTCCCATCAACTTGATCAATGAGTTGTCCTGCAGCCACCAGGTTTTTCTGAACAGTAGCCAACCTCTCCAAGTCACCCGGATGTGGTTCATGCCTGGATACGAGTCTGTTTGCCCGGCGGACAGCAGCATCCAGTTGTTGTATAACATTTGGTATCTTCTCCAGACAGGCCTTCCCATCCTCAATGAACTTGTAATCATCATCGACCTTGGCTATCATCGCCGTCTTCTGCCTCAAAATCTCCTCAATCCACTTCTCAACGTGCTCCTCTATACGTTTGACAACTGCATTCTTCTCAGCCAGGGCAGAGGAGTCCATCTCCTTCAAACTCGCCTCAAGGTTCTTCAGATCTTCTAACTGTCCCTCCCTCTCGGTCTTCACATCCCTCATGTCCTTCGTGATTTCTCGGCACACCTCGGCTGCTTTCCCGACCTTGTGTTCACTATGCTCGAACACGACACATACATGACAGATGAGTTTTGAACAATCACAACAGAAATGTTTCTTTAGTTCATTATGAGTTTGACATCGGGCATCCTTCCTGTTGATTTTCTGCAGAGGAAAGACCCTATGATCCCGTGTTGCCTTTTTCGTGCGGTGATCCTCAGTGCAGTCGCTACACATCGGAGCCTGGCCAAAATTTTCGTATGTATTTGACCCCTTGTATTTGCGAAAAGTACAATACGAATCATGGGAAGTGCCTTTAGCGTCATCACGTGAATCGTTTTCCGAACCACTACAATACAAATCTTCATCAGAATCCTCCGCCTCCTGAAGGGAAATGTCTTCAACGCCATCTTTTGAATAATCTGCTAAGCCACTGACACCATCCACCGGTAGGGGGCTCTCAACTAAACACGTACATGACGTAGGACATGAGATGACATTTGTTTTCTGTCCCAATCCCTTCAGATGTTTGGAAAGGAACGTTTCGCAGAAGACATGTCTGCAGCTTCGCAGCATTTTCAGGACAGGTGGCGACTCCAGACACATGGGGCAGGTCGGATTATCTGTGGGGAACCTGGACGCCATCTTTAAGGGTCTCCTGAAGAAAAAAAGCATTCTACATCATATCTTTCTCGTCTGTGTACGAGACACATTATGAAGCGATGATGTTATTGACCCCGTTGTGGACAGTAATGACGACAATGTCGGTACTTACCACAACCAACTGAACGACCAATGACGAGAAACGTGTCTAACAGAGAGGGCAGATTGGACGTCTTCACTGCCCGACAGAGGAATTCAGTATTAACCCTGATATCTCGCAGGTCAATGCTTGAATGCTTCAATAGCATTTCAAAACGTGATACTTCTATATGGCATTGTATTGTGTTGACAAATAATTGAAAGACGTTTTTGTTGTGAATGGGGTTATCCTTGGTGAAGCAAACCACGCGAGAATACGCGTGGGTTTGGACATGTAGTATCTGTTATTCCAAGATACAGAATACCATTTTATGACGATGCATTTTATGACGACGCTGTTATTCATGACGATTCAAGGTGTGATTTACCGTGCTTGGTGAACCACATTTTTCGATAATGAGCCTCTATAGGTGTCATCATGTCGCCAAATGAATAACCCCCATTGTGGACAAGAATAGGCCTACCTTGACATTTGAATTCGTATATCGAACCATTGAATTTGTGCAGATTTGGTTTAATCTTCTGGTATTTATAAAAGTTAGCAAATACTTTTACACCATACTTAATGCCCGCTGTACACGCCGATTAAATTTTTCATCTAATTTTTTGGAAATTAAGATTCCGAAAATATGCGCACTCGCGAGCTATCTGCTGAGCAAACGGTCTCGAATGACTTTTTGCTCAGCAGATAGCTGGAGTGTGATTGCCATGCTTTATTACGTTCACATCGACGAAATCCCGGGTTGTGTCGTACAGCAAGCCATGAACTGAAAAACTGATCTACGTGCGATCAGTGGGGGTAGAGTTCATTGAAGTAACAGCTAGACTCTACATTGAAGTGGAATGGTTGTACACAATACAGCTATTACTTTCACCGACCATACCCCACTGATCACAATGTGGAGATACTATCTTTTACCACTAGAGGGCAGTATGCTCATGTTATGATTGGTAAACAAGCGTCATACCTTATATCATCTTCACTCGTCTGATTCTCTCCTCGCTCTAGTTCTTGGATTTCAAATAAAAATTAAAAGACGACTGTGCATCACGAAGAGTTTATTCAGTTGACAAAGAGTTTAAAGTGAGCAGTTCTTATTTCAATAAACCTCTGACATAAAAAAGTAGATAAATACACTATACATGTACATGTACATATTTTTATACAATTCAGTAGATAAATACACTATATACATATTTTTTATACAGTTCAGTTACATCTTTGTGTGTACCAGGAGTATTCAGAAGAACACAACATAAAGTCAGGTGTTGCCAAAACAGATTTAACTCGCACACCTGTTGTTCTGAATTCCTTTTTTGGACTTGCGTAGTCAGACTCGGAAGAAAGACCAAACTCTATAGTTTTGTATCCTGGGGCCGAGGATGAACATTTGACAAGAATTTCCGAGTGAACCACGAGTCGCCTACGACCAGTGCCCTCTATCGACGGTGGTGGAGACTAATAAGCCAACTGTCAATTTCTGACAGGGATCATCGTCCCCCTGGAAGCAAAAAAGTCTGGGTCCGATTGCCCGATCAACCCACAGTTTTCTTTGTGAAGGATTATATCACTAACCCTGACCAACAGGACATACATCTCGAGGACATTGATCCCTGCCACACCGGTTAGCTTGCACACTTTATTTACAAATCCCACAAGAGGTACAGCTAGTCACAGCGCCTCGTAGTGGCAGTAATTCTGCGGGTTCAACATTGAATGGTTACCTACGTGTTGCTAGGGGGTTCTATATCCGGGAGGGAGGGGGCATTTATTCTATGACACCGGCACTGGGCTTTGCCTCCTGAAATAACCATACATATTTATTCTATTCCACAGTATTGACCAATGGCTGAGCTGTATGCTGTTATCTACGATCGGACAGGACAAGGCCTAATGGCCGCAGACGAGGTAAGTCAGTTTCATTCAAGTTCTTTGTACCGTAGTGTGAATACGGCCCACTGGAGGGCGCCAGGAGTTCTGCTTATAGCTACACGTTGATTCAAAAACTGAAGGCGTCTGCTGCCCAGAAATGAATGAATACACGTGTCCCTATTCGCCTGACCTTCATCCTCGCACCCAGTGTCTTCACAACCACCGCTCCCCTTCTCTTGCTTGGTTCCGAGGGAGGGCTGTGACCGTAAATGACCTGAGATTCTCAGGATGCCTGAGCTGCAGCAGTCCTTGTTACCCTCAGAAACAGTCCGCCGTGTCGAGACTCATACCATTACGGATGCTATCATGGATTTTACCAAATCACTGCATCACATGCAGATAGACTGTCCCAAATCCCACTTCCATAAAGTGCTCTCAGCAGGTATATAAGTTTAGAGTTTAAAACTAGAGACTGGATTAAATCCCTGTAGTTACATCCCTGGCCCGTGGATGCACATTATTACAGGACCTCAAAAACAAAACCCACCGAGAAAGGCCTGTTATTCCCGAAGTATACATTTCATGGAAAAACGAAAACCTGTAGGCCTATTAGAAGCTACAAGCTCCAAGCTTTCTTTTGGTATCTTCATCGCCAGCCTACCATTGAGTACCATTACCATGAAAACCACTGGCAAGACTTCGAAATGTTCAAATCTATCATTTTGATCATCTCAGAGAATTGTTTCCTGACAGAGTAAATTGCCACCGCGGTCTCCGGTCCTGACGCCCTGTGACGTTTTCCTTTGGGTACCTCAGAACTAGGTGTATGCCAGTTCCACCATGAGGTGTTGCATAATCACGAGCTAGAATGGTGTACCGGCAAACCAAAAGGAGGCGCTCAGCGTCAACCAGAAGCCGGTTGCAGAGAAGTTGAATTTAACTTTTCCTCTGAAAATCCCTAACTTGGTGTTAACTACAAAACTAGCATTTTGGGGTAATTTAACGCCAACTAACAGTGATTTTTAACTTTGTGGTTCTAACTACACAAGAGCGCATGCCTCAACGTCATCAGACGCCGTGCGTCAATCTGACGTTACAAAAATTGCGTTATTCACAATGAGGTCTCTTGTTCAGCCTGCTCGGGCTGGATAGAGCACTATATAAAATAGAGTGCTATATAAATACCATATTATATAAATATCAAAATAACGTCTTCTAAACATGGAATGCAGTCATATAAAACCTGTCTCTTTACAACTACGCGAAGATGTCTCTGAAACATGGTCTTGTGGCGGGAAATGTGGCGTCAAATGCTGAGGCGTCCCGAGGGTTTTCATCTTTAAAAACTGTAATGGAAAATGTGGTGAAATTTAGAGTTCAATAATTCGTTACATACAATTATTTCAAGAAGAGAACATCATGGAAATGATTTCACTTCCATAAGATCATGAGGCGGGTGAGAGTTGATGGTTGATGGTGACAATGTAAACGTTTGATGTCATAGGATGACGATTGGATTGGTGACGTCATATTACACCCGTCAGGTGCTGCCCTCAGGCGGAGTGTGTAGAAATCACACAATTTTCAAAATCGACGCCGGCGCTCTGGAAATTATCTGGAGATGACCTCACAATATCAATAAACAACATGGCTTCCAGTCGGCCATGATCACGTGATAGACGCTCACCTCTGGGTTCATGTTTTTTGGCCTTTTTTTCATCCACGTGAACGTTTGACAACACAATCCTAAAAATGGGACATCCAGCATAAGAATCCAGCATCCAGCGTAAAATAATTGGGCATCCCGGGGCGTTCGTCATCTCTACCATTACACTGGAGGGGAAAATTGGAAAATTAGGAGTCAACTGTGCAATATTTTACATTGACTACATCGCAGTATAGTGATCCTTTGAGACTCCGAGGGCTCGAACTGGCCGGGGCCGTGGGGGGCAGGGGCAAAGTATCATTTATCAAATTGAAGGTCCGGAACACTAATAGGATGATTTTTCCAACTACTGGCGGCAGCCATCTTGCATTGTCTTAGCCAGCATATAGAAGCCTCACAAAAACCCGCCTTGGCTGAGACCATAGGATGACAGACCATTGCTGTCAAAACAAAGACGAGTTTGAAAATAAATGCTTACAAAAACCACTGAAAATACAATGTAGCTTCACAACACCACACCAACTACTACAACGCCCACAACGGCCTGATTGTGTAAAGGGGGGTTTACACGGTTCAACAGTTTGTTGAACTCTGTTGAATGTTGAAACCTGTTGAACGTTGTTGAAACCTGTTGAACCGTCTAAACCCCCTTTCAACACCTTTCAACATGGCCTTTCAACAGCGTTCAACAGCATTCAACAGGTTTTCAGAAATAGGAACATGTTCCTATTTTTGAAACTTGTTGAAAGCTGTTGAAAGACCTGTTGAAACGTGTTGAAAGGGGGTTTACACGGTTCAACAGCTTTCAACAACGTTCAACAATTTTTGACGTCTTTTGACGTTCAACAGCGTTCAACATGTTGAACCGTGTAAACCCCCCTTTAGAGTGCCAGTCAGAGTGACGCAGTTCACACACCAGTGCCTGTCACCACTGAGATGTGGGTTCGATTCTCAGTCAGACCCGTTCATCATGCATACATGTGATTGTGATAAGAAAACGAGACTGACAGCTCTGGCGGCAGGCTCTGGTTTCCTCCTGCATGACAGCTGATCTCTATTTCACAATCACATCAGTGAAGTACACAGTACATGCAGGCTGTCAAGTTAGGCCTTTGTCACACTTTGTTCATGATCACATGAAGGGTAGGACCGACATGGAATCGATCCTACATCCTCAGCTGTGACAGGCGTGGACGTTAGCACTGCGCCACTCTGACAGCCTAACAATCATCATGTACATCACGTGACACACTCATTCATATCAAACACTCATTTTGAATGATTATAAAATATCTCAAACAGGCCTACCTTCTTCCTTGAACACTCTGAGTATCCTCATGCTGTAAAAAATACAATTGTCATTCCCTGTCACCACGACATAATCACCGCCGACAGAGACAAGCCATTGATCTCGAGAGTCATCAAGATCTTTGTATTTCCACTCAGAGAATTTGTTATTTTTGAAAGTGGCTCTTCCCAAAAACCAACGTTCACCTCGCTGACACGTCACAGTGACCTCACCGTCCGCTGTGGCTGATACATTCCTTACATGATCATCAAAGCGTTGACTTGTGGCGATGTGTTTGAGATGACGGTCTGACGTTAATTCATACACATCAACATCATTATGACCTCCACGTGCGATGAATACTAATCTCCCTCCACAGGAGATGGAGTGGGAAGGAAATTCAACGTTCTCCGTGAGGACAACAGATCCATCCTCAACAACAACGGTCACTTTAATATCACCAAGAAGAGGATGACCGTGTAGGATGAGGAACTGTCGTCCGTCACAGACGTCAAATCCCCGAACAATCCCATCCAACCTGAACTGTGGAGTGGATCTTATGTATCCACTCACGGGGTCATACTCGCGGATGGTGTATGGACCGTAACGACCTTCATAACAAAGCGCCACCAATGTTCCCTTATCAGGGGTCACAGCCAGATGTTTTAGACCCTTGATGTGGGTTTTGATGGTTTGTTGCTGGACCCCTGACATGTCACAAACGTCAACACCTATCTCGTCCTGGGATGGTCCATGCGCCACAGCGAACCTGTCACCGAGGTTCACTATACTCTGTATGTTTGTTTGATATTCCTTTGTGAATAAACACTGACATCGCTGGATGTCCCTTGATCCCTTCGGTTGTTCAGCCCCTTCTTCTCCCTGTAAAAGAAAACAATGTTTGTTAGACAGAGATTAACAGATTTGTTTCCAACTCCAATTGTTAAGTGTGACACTATGCTCATTTATCATCATTTATTACTATGTTTCCACCTCCAATTGTTGTGTGTATTCCATCATAATTATTCCATTGTTGATGGTACCTGACATCGAAGCTTGTTGGTGAACCCTTTGTTGACCCTGTAAAAGAAAACAATGTTTAGACAGAGATTAACAGATTTGTTTCCAACTTTCCATTGTTGATAATACTGTGGACTATCATTGCATCAACTACCTGATGGACTAAATTCACCTCTGTTTATCTCATGAGCTCACACGCTACACGTGCCAAGATCCGATATGACGTCACACCCTTTATCCTCATGTACAGACGACGTCATGATGACGTAACGTCATTCATGATAACGTCTTTAGTATTGTCTTTTTGGGTCTATTTTTAGCAGCATCGTCAGGCGTCATGACGTAACGTCATGTAGAGTTACAACAATGACTGTAGGCCCCTATAGAGGCTATGCACTGACGTCATCAAATGACGTCATCAATGGGTATGACGCCACGTGTTGGATGGAAAATGGATGGAGCGCGTGGTCAGATGCACTGCGTCAGCATGTCACAACGTTCCATCCAACATGGCGTCACCTAGCTGATGACGTCACGTGCATAGCCTCTATATCGTTGTCTGTGCTTCTGCTGTAGCCTACATTGCGAACGTTCCTGTGACGTCAAGAAGAGGGAAGTGTGCAAATCTTTTGGAGCCCTGCCTAGCCTAGCCTACTCTCCCGGCGGCGAATTCAACATGTTCAAAGGGATCGGGAGTAGGCCTACAACTCCCCAGCTTTTGACACTACCGTACCGGTAGGCCTAGCTACACATTTATTTTTCTCACCTGCCGGGGGGGCTGAGGGTGATTCGACATTGAAGTACAGGATGCTGGTTAGGTCTAGGCAAATTTGAAGCCAAACTTGACAAAATAAAAGGAACCGGGAGGCTCGCTCCCGATCATGCCGATTGACCGGCCAACCACCACAGCAGACACAGAATCGATGACGCCACCAGCACGCGCGAGTGACGTCATCGATATCCCGACGCTCTGCGCGCTGGGGGCGGTCTCCACGTCACCAGCGAATTCGGGGGTCATCTCATCAACACAGTGTATGCAGTGTTTGCTGCACGAAGTTATGATAGTGGGGGGGGGGAGCTGTCTCAATAGTGCTACCTCGTCTACAAATCACGGAGAATGTGACGTCATTTCGGATCTTGGCATGTGGATAATTTCTCCCCTCCAACAAGACTATAGAATCTATAGGCCTACTCACTGGTTGTGAAGGACTTTGGAGTCAGAGTTTAGCTCAGTACATTTTCGGCCATAAGGCCTATTTTGTCTGTATTTCTTGTAATGCTAATGGATGAGTTACAAAAAAAAAACCCTAGGGGCGGAATGAAGACACCAAATGGGACATCCATCATTGCGGTGTAACAAACCTTGTCGATAACTTCACTATGAAAAAATAACATTTGCTTGGCGGGCTATTTTCAAGATCAATAGCATGTTAGTCGGTCGTCACGTGATAGCGCCTCTCCCTCTTCCCCAGCTTCTCTAACCTATACTTACCTGTCTCTCTCCATCAGCAGCATATGTTATCTTCCCAATATCAATTTTCGGCAAGTTAGGCCTGAATGTAGGTAGGTTTTGCTGACGAATATTGTACGCCTCAATGAAGGCACTCCCATCAACTTGATCAATGAGCTGTCCTGCAGCCACCAGGTTTTTCTGAACAGTAGCCAACCTCTCCAAGTCACCCGGATGTGGTTCATGCCTGGATACGAGTCTGTTTGCCCGACATCCAGTTGTTGTATAACATTTGGTATCTTCTCCAGACAGGCCTTCCCATCCTCAATGAACTTGTAATCATCATCGACCTTGGCTATCATCACCGTCTTCTGCCTCAAAATCTCCCCAATCCACTTCTCAGCGTGCTCCTCTATACGTTTGACAACTGCATTCTTCTCAGCCAGGGCAGAGGAGTCCATCTCCTTCAAACTCGCCTCAAGGTTCTTCAGATCTTCTAACTGTCCCTCCCTCTCAGTCTTCACATCCCTCATGTCCTTTGTGATTTTTTGGCAGACTTCTAGCGCATTCCCGACCTCGTGTTCACCATGCTCAAACATGACACATAAACGGCAGACAAGTTTGGAACAATCACAACAGAAATGTTTCTTTAGTTCATTATGAGTTTGGCATCGGGCATCCTTCCTGTTGATTTTCTTCAGAGGAAACACCCTATGATGCCGAGTTGCTTTGTTCATACTGTGAATCGCAGTGCAGTCGTCACACATCGGTACCTGGCCACAGTCTTCACATCTATTAATTGCTTTTACCGTTTTTGATGCCTTGTACTTGCAAGGAAGACAATA
Source organism: Notospermus geniculatus (assembly GCA_002633025.1). Classification (NCBI taxonomy): domain Eukaryota; kingdom Metazoa; phylum Nemertea; class Pilidiophora; order Heteronemertea; family Lineidae; genus Notospermus; species Notospermus geniculatus. The sequence goes on from NMRB01003159.1 coordinate 52,948, forward strand.
CACATCTTCCACGCGGGAAGTGTCTTTAGCGTCATCACCTGAATCGTTTTCCGAACCATCTTCATCAGAATCCTCCGCCTCCTGAAGGGAAATGTCTTCAACGCCATCTTTTGAATAATCTGCTAAGCCACTAACACCATCCACCGGTAGGGGGCTCTCAACTAAACACGTAGGACATGAGATGACCTTTGTTTTCGGTCCCAATCCCTTTACATGTTTGGAAAGGCACGTCTCGCAGAAGACATGTCTACAGCTTCTCAGCATTTTCAGGACAGGTGGCGACTCCAGACACATGGGGCAGGTCGGATTGTCTGTGGGGAACCTGGACGCCATCTTTAAGGGTCTCCTGAAGAAAAACAAGCAAATGAGTTATCATAATTACGGAGAGTAGTGTTGTGTATTAGAACGTCACGATTGTGAGTCAGTCCATAATGAAGTCACCTTAAAGCAAATGGCTCGCGGGGTTTGTTTACATTTTTGGTGGTACCTCCCATAGAGAGTGGATCTCGCCTCCAGGCAAAGCCGTGCTCCAGCCATATGCGAAACCTGTGCACATATGCGAACGTAAACACTGGGGACGAGGTTCCATTAAAATTTTGTTAAAATGGGTTAATGACGTTTTCAAATTCAATCGGTAAAAATGTACATTTTGTGCTATTCACACTGATTTCGAAGCGGCAGATTTTGCAGAATACGCCTCCGAAGTTTGGCTGTCTAAAGCTGCGTTTACGAGACATCCGGAATGCGGTATAGGGACGCGGAATCCCCGGCGGAACGATATGTTGTATACGAAAATGCATTGCATTTTCCGCTTCCGCGTTCCGCAATCCGCATTCCGCGTGTCAGCTAAACGTAACTTAATGCATTTCCCATTAAACTAAAATCCTTCTTTCGCCTTTTTCTCAAAACGGCGCTTGATTTGAGAACATGTCAACAAACCCCGCGAGCCATTTGCTTTAATGTAGGAGGAAAACGGGAGAAAACTCTCTCTTTACCAGACAATAAACAATTGGTGTAACAACCTTTATATAGTTAGCGATCAAACTGAAGACGTCGACTCTGGACAGTCAAATCATTATCGCCGTCCACCCTCACCATCTCATCCCGTCAATCAGCAAGTTACGTATGTAGGCCTACTCACCTCTCTAAACGGTCTCGAACTTGTGTCCAATTGATTTCAGTCTCTATAGGCTTTCACCATTCACGTAGGCCTCTGGTCACACCTTGGACGTCAACTAACGGTCAAACAGCATTGAATGATGGTGAATGTTTCTAAATCTAGAAGTAGAAATTAAAATGATGTTGTCAGCGAAAGAAATGTCAAATACTCGATCACATGATGTGCAACTCTCTTTTTTTTCTGCATTCCTGTTGTCGTTGTTGTTGTCGTTTGTGTATTTCGGAATTAGTCGTCAACACGCTGAAGATTATCAACTTAAAGGGCCTCTAAAGGCAGCATTTTAGTGCGTATTGAAATGGTTACTATCACAGAATTGGTGGCATGAGGATCCAACTTGGGCATCAATTTTGAAGTAAAATTTCATCAATGTCAACATTTGACCCAGAATTCATGAGTTCATAGTTACTAGCGCCACCTGTTGTATATTGGCAGTACTGTTAGTAGCCCCGAGCAAGCTGCCTCTAGAGTCCCTTTAATAAACTGAGCTGTTCACATCATCCTGGAAAATAGGCCTACCTGTTCCATAAAACACACCATGATTGTGTCATGTGAGGTGACGCGTTTTTTTTAATATACACGGGAATAAGCATGCCTATCATGCCAACACAGTCGCGCAAATATTTTTTTCAGATCTTTTTTTAAAAAGGACAAAATGTCTCCGTGGATTTACCAACAATGGTGTTGGAGTTCAGCCAAGACAGGAAAAGTGTGTCAGCTGATAATATTTTTGTAAGTTTCTTTAAACTGGGTCACAATCCTCGGGCATGACGGGTGTTTGTACTGCAATGTAATGGCTGGGTATAGGCCTACCAACATGACCAATTGAATAATCAATAAAGGATATGGAGATGATGTATGATGTGTTGGAGCAGACGAGAAACCCAGACACTATTGAAAACAGGGCCGTAGCTAGCTTTTTTTCGCTAGGGGGGCATTTTAAGCAAGTATGCGCTCAACGGACGTGGGCTTTGCCTTCGAGCACCGGTGGGGCCGGTTTTGCGGGGGTCTGGGGGTCCTCCCCCCCCCCCGAAAAATTGTGAAAATTAGAAGCTCTGAGATGCGATTTGAAGTCAATTTCCTGTGCTCTGAGAGACGAACAATAATGATCTTTTATCCCATTTGATTTTGCTGAAAAAACTTTTTTTGAACATTGGGCTGGGGAGCATTTGCCCCCTGTCCCTATGCTAGCTACCGCCCTGGAAAAAAACGGTAAAAATCTACACGACATACATTATAATTCATTTCGTATCAATTGCAAAAAAACTTGGTTATTTGGGTCATCAGGCAGAATTGGAATGGTCGATGTTTGTGGTAATAATGGTAGCAGGGTTCCTCCAGGTCCTTTAAAACCATGAAAGTCCAAGAATATAAAATGCTTAAATTTAAGGCCTTGAAAGTCCATAAATATTGAGAAAATCCTATAAAGTCCACAAAAGTCCTTAAAAATAAAATGTTCAGTCTTGAAAATTAAATTTCCGGTGTTTTTTACATTGTCTCGTTAATTTCTTTCCGTCATGAAAGAATAAAAGTCGGACGCAGAGGCCGGTGCACATGGCCCGGCTTCTGTGTAAGTCATTAAATTTTACATATTTGATACCATGAAAGTCCTCAAAAGGCCCATGAAATTTTACAGCTGTCTGGGGGAGGAACCTGGGTAGGATCTCGTCTGCCAGAAAGATCCATGGTTCTAATATTCATATTCGTCAAAGAAGCACCATTTTTGTGGACACATGCGCTCCTCAATGATGGTAAATTTTTCGGAACGTTTGACATTCCAGATTCCGCATTTGTAGCAATTTTAATGAAGTAATTAATGGAAGCAGGAGGAAACCGGAATACCGAGAAAACCAGTGGTGAAGAAGAGAGTGGTCACCCTCTCTATGTCTACATGAAGAACGGGTTCGACCGGTCACATTATCGACCCCGCGACCACAGAAGTGACAGACACAGTGTTTCCACTGTATCATTCTGACAGCACAGAAATCGATTCATCTCCGTGAAGAGATTCAATGAATCTCAATGAAATGATTCGACGAATCATTTATTCGCCAGATATCGTGTTTACCGATAAAAATACCGAACTTGCTGCTCAGACGACGATTNGATATGACGACAGGGGAGGGCGGAATCTGCTCATTATCCTGGCTGATCATTTAGATGCAACTTCTTTCCCTTTTTTTCTATTTTCATGCCTTTTAGCATTGTCAATGAAATATGGCGAGGGTTTATGTGAATAGGCCTATCTGGGAAATAGACGATAATTTTCAACGGTTTGTTCTCTCAATATCAGATTACACCCTGCCTCGCTATTTTCCGGACTGGGAAAGGTTTCTTGCTTATAACAGAAGCTAAAAAGATACTAGTAGTTTTTCTCGTCTGCTAAGAAATAGCGAACTCGAGACCATATTTACATCCATCCAAAAGCGTCGTCTGCCAATTTAAGGCCAAGCAGAGTTAATTACTCAAGTTTACATACCTTCTGATACATCCTTGTAATCATTTACGTAGAACTATCGTATATAGGCCCTACAAATTGGTCAGCAGATGAAGAATCACCACATCCGAGGAGATTAAATCAAGTTCAAGTCCTCGAGAATCCTTTGATTTGAACACACCACAAATTCACTGGCAGTCTTATTTTCACGGTAGCCTACTCCCGTCTGCGACTGTGACCTGATGATTGAATCGTCTGGGTCATAATTTGGTTACAATGCGCATGTTTATTAGGTCTACGTTATTTCTTCCTATCACCACAAGATGGCACTACTGGTGACTTACATGGAATGTTATTTTTGAGGGCGGTTGACGAGGTGATGATTTCGTCACATTTTTGAAAAAATTTCCACACAGCCAGTCAGATATCAATGATGATATACATTATCATAATGTAAGCTTCCAATTGTATTTGCCGAATCTAGGCCTATATCCTATATTCTTATTTGACTCATAATACATAAACTACCGGTAAGGGTAGGGGCACACCTAACGCGATTCGCATGCGATTGGGCGACGCATGCGTCAAAACCTTTGTTTGCGTGCAGTGCGGCGGAAAATAACAAAGGCGTTGCCGCATGCGTCAACGAATCGTGTTAGGTGTGTCCCTACCCTAACTGGAGAGTGCTTCTTGGTGGGACATTGTCTTTACTGAGATTCACGGAATCTCTTCCTTGAATATGAAGAGATTTCTCAGCATTCCCTTTGTCTGGCTACTGGAAGAAAGGGCCTAAGTTGTTTTTATTGCTTGACAACTGTGTAGTATTTGCGCCGGTGTAACATCTATCAGTGTTTCTGTTTGTGAATGTTTCCCCTCATTGTCCTGCTCTATTGAACAGTCACGGTCTCTCCATTCTTGATAATACAAAAACTAGCGGTAACTGGAGAGTGCTTCTTGGTGGGATATTTTCTTTACTGAGATTCACGGAATCTCTTCCTTGAATATGAAGAGATTTCTCAGCATTCACTTTGAGTACTGGAAGAAAGGTCCTAAGTTGTTTTTATTGTTTGACAACTGTGTAGTATTTGTACCGGTGTAACATCTGTCAGTGTTCCCGTGTCTCTGAATGTCCCCCCTCATTGTCCTGCCCTATTGAACAGTCCACGGTCTCTAGCTGTCTGTTGTCAGTACGTT
>NMRB01003160.1:14120-24462 GCA_002633025.1 Notospermus geniculatus
ATGACGTAATGTATTTCAGGAAAAGGCTGGTACCACAAATATCGCCTGCTGCAAGAGCGTCTTTTAGCGTATGACGTTAGAACGACAGAGGTACGGTGTATATTAAACTTTGAAATTTATCTTTCGTTTCCACTTCGTTGATACGAATTGGAAATTTAAAAATTCAAGATGCGCCATAACTCTTTCGATCTTACATGACATGCTAAAAGACGCACTGGCAGGAGGGAGATTTGTGGTACCAACCATTTCCCGAAATACATTACGTCATGGATATGACGTCCAATTTCGTATTTCGTACTTCGTTTTTCGTCAGATTTGCGAAAACTCCCTAATATTTCACATCCCGCCGTAGATGATCCCATTTATTTCCTAGGAAATATTACGTTGCAGCGCAAATGTCATTGCGTGTGACTAAAAAAATGACCCCGTCCCGGGGTCATATTTGTTTGTAGGATTGACCTATTACATACGGACAAAGGAGCACAAAGCGTCAGTTGTACAATAATCTACTAAAACCACGGCGTACACGATAATATGGGAATTTGGTTCACGTAGTGACCATTATTTTCATACCGGTTTTGTCCGATTCACTCTTCGATCGCGCGGTTATTCACACTACCATAACCAGGGCTTCGCACTCACGCAGAAAACTTCTATTGTGAGGCTGAAGATTGGAAACCAATAAAATCGGATAACCTTCGATAAAGATGAACTTTTAGTGAATAACCTTAATAAGTTTCCATTTGCTGCTTCGGATTTCTTGTGGGGCCATAATATTCGTTAGTTGACCTAAAAATTGCGTTTAATGCCCTGTGCATTCGCGATATCCAACACATGGCAGAATAACACAGGTAGGACGAGCCTATTATTGGAAGGCGTAGGGGTTTCAGGATTTAGGTATAAATCAACACCACAAACGAATTTGCTGTTTGCGTAAAATGATACATTTTGTGGGACAAAGGTTACAATAAATTAGCCGCCTTTTGAGAGAATGTATGAATTATTTAATGTAGATAACTCTTATGAAAGGCCTATAGTTGAAAATCAACACGCCTAACCTGCCGCCCCTGTGAATAATGAGTCGATCATCACCACGTGGCTCAGTGAACAATGCACGAAGAATCTACACCGGTACGTCGACTGTGATCGCCTCCTGGATACAGCACTGCCTGGATTCTGCTTCTCTGGTGGCAAATCCCAGGGCCTTGTCGGGTATTGGAAGTTGGAGAAGTTCTAAATGGTACATGAAGTGCCCCATGCTCCTCAATTTCGATATTTTTTCGACACGAACTTCACTACGTGAACCTTGACGCCACCAGGCTTGTTTCCTATAGCATTTTATTGCACAACAAAAATAGCACAGAACCTGTTTGTGGATTTTTTCCTATACGACAAAAATGGGACGATGTTTCCCGTCATACACGGTAAAATAAATTCCTACAAAATATTTCGTTGGAAAAAATGTATCGTGTACGGCGGCCTAACTGTTCTCACTGCCCGAGGCAAAAGCTTAATACATGTACCATCCAATGGCCGCTGATCTACTATGCCACAATCTCTAGTGGAAAAGTCTACACCTCCTACGCCTTCTGGCACTGTCTAAAAGTTGCATCAGAATCAGCGTCCTGTAGTTCGAAATTGGCGCCATTTTGCAACGTTGTTGTTGTTAAGCATGCTGTTGACCGATTCTACAGTTACCGCGGGCTTTGGACTTTGTATCCAATTTTCGTTTCATTATGGGGTGCTCGTATGTTTCATTGACTAGCAAATATACCACTCAAAAAAAGTTAAGGACCACTTTTCTCATAACTCATGATTCTGTTTCAGGCATTGCTTCAGTACACGTTATGCAACAACTGAAACCTACCACTATGTAATGGGGAACCCGCCCTGCGGTTTATCCCGACAGGTCGGCGCTGTGAGCGCTTGTACCGAAACGACGTCATTTTAGGTGTCATTGACGTCATGTTAGGTGTTGACGTTGCGTCATGAAAAAATTGCCTGTACATTTTTCTACAGGAAAAATGACAGGAAAGACGTTGCTTTTATCGCCATTGTTTCCCTTCATTTTAAGAAAAAAAGCAATGAGATAAAAAGAAAATTTCATCCGCTACACGATGATGTAAGTTTTATTGTTGGGCGACCAACACAAATGGTTTATTTTCACGCCAGAAATAAATGGAAATAACGTTAGAAAAAAATTAGAATTCGGTACAAGCGCTTGCAGCGGCACGTCCTGACGTTAGTGTGCGGGTTCCTCATTCATCACAGTGTGTTTGACCTCATTCAGGAGAGTGTACCATTTTCAGCTGTAAAAACCGTCATATGAAAAAGTTGTGCATAAATTAACACGTGGTCCTTAAAGTGTAGGAGAGTGCGGGTAGAGGTCTCATAGCCTCGTGAAGGTCCCCAAAATGCTTGCATGATACGTACTTCAAAAAATCAACGCTTAGTTTTCAGCACGGCATCGAAAAAACAGCAGGCAGAGCTCTAATGTATTCATAGAGCATAGTACATTTTACACTACACTAACGTCGGAGGACGTAAGCACTTTCTGAATTCAATACAGTGCGGCTTTAACTTTGTTTGAGTAGTGTATTTACATGTACTTCCAAAGCAGGGCTGCTAGCGCGTCATTCGGCAAGGACAGTTTACCCGGTGCCGTAGCTTTACTCAAGTTCATCCGCAGGCATCAGCGGCTCCCGGGAACAATAACGGTATCGGTGTTGGAATCCAGGATAGCACACCCTAATGGAACTTTCGATTATTCCCTTTGTTTTTATTCCAATGAAACGTTCACCGCCGTAACGATGTTTATATCGACCTTAAAGGCAGGTAGAGATTCGATTTTTCCTATTTGTGACGAATTGCCCTTTTCATCTGTTTACCTGTTGGTTATGCTGGAGTCATGTGCACAGAAAATATCGCAAATAAAAATATTTCCCGGCTGAAATACCTGATTATTTCCCAAACTAGCAACGAAGCGAAGCTTTTTATTTTTTCCGAAGCTGGCGCTAAGCCATTTTAATAATACCTTGCAGCATTGGCATTTCACGGCGCTCTCGATATAGGCGGATTTGTACTTCTGACGCCGTCATACGCTAGGCCGGTTGACGGCGTCAGTTGGCGAGTGCTGGCAGACCTGATCGTTCGTCATTGCCCAAATTGTAAACCCAAACACGCAGACGCTCGCATGCGCTGACCTCTGCACTCTCTGTCTGTGTTGTTGAATGATGTGGCGACTTATGTGATTGGCTGAACTGCCGGCGTATGCAAGCGCGCATCGGTATTCATTCGAAAGTTCTGCTGGGCTCTGCTGTCTAATGATAGGCCTACCGATTCTGTCACTATGCAACAGAAAGGAAATGTTACTGCTAAGAACATGGAGGCCTAGTAGTCACGCAAAATCATGACCAGCTGCACAAAAGTAAAATTTACAAGTTTGGCCGCAGGTTGATGCAGTAACGTAACATACTACAAGCATGGAATACTTCCATGCTACAAGACATCCATTCAACAAAAAATGACATGGTATCCCTTAAAGTGCATATATGTTTCAAATCTCACTAATATCCGCAGATAAGTGTTACTTAAAACACTTCATGTCTAATGCAGAAGCGTTATAAACACTGAAGACATACCCTACCTAAAAAAACACATATATCGGATATGTTGAAGATACAATTTCATCCAATATTCCACAATACACCACTATATTGCATTTTGAATGGGTGTTTCTATTGGAATTTTGAAAAGCGCAGTTTTTTATAACTAGTAACGCCTTAGCTAACCTGGGATCGGTTAAAGTTTAAGAGAAATGTTCTAGAACGTTAGAGGAATGCCTTGAGATAGTTCTTTAATAGAAAATATCATTGATTTCCGAATAGATCTGTTTGTAACCTTTTTGTCATGATGTGTTGCGCTTCTTAAATTGAACGGGAAATGCAGGTTTGAATGTTTTTGTGTGTTTCCAATATTTGAACACACTCGAAGCGATTTTGTTATATCGCAAACAAGGATACGTGAAAATGCCAATAATCGCAGATACAGCAGAAGTAGCAGCAATAGCAGCAGCTAAGCGGCGGCAACAGTAGAAATAGTAACAACAGCAGCAGATAGAAGCAGAAACAGCAGCAGCAGCACCAGCACATGTGACACCAGCAACAGCACTGCCAACAATTACACTGTACATTAGCAGTCGAACCATTATTAGCACCATTACCAGCAATAATCTTTGTATATTTTACTGACAAATGTGTGATTTGTCAATAAACTCCACTACTACTACTACTACTACCAGCAGTAACACCGACAAGAAAAAAACAGCAGAACCAGGACTCCCAACACCAACACCAACAGCAGAGGCAGCAGCAGGAGTACCACTATGTATGCCACCAGCTGCAGCACCAGCACCAGCGCAGAAACACCACCACCCACTAGTAGTACCATTAGGAGCGGCAACAGCAGCCAATGGCAATCGAAATGAATCATATGAATAAAGACTAGTAAACGCGTTTACTTGAATTTTGCTATACAAATGCACAAGGCAATGCTGTTCAAATCTGAAGTAAAAGCATTATTTGCTAGTCTTTTTTCATATGACCCAATACGCCTAACAGTACCATCAGCAATAATACCATAAGCACCAGCATAACGGCAAGAGCATCGCAAAACAGCACCGCCCGCAGTATTAGCAGCAGTATCAGCAGCAGCAGCAGTCGCAGCAAATCGGCCACAGGAACCGCAATAAAAACACCACCAACAGCAGCAGTAGCAGCACCACCATCACCACAATCAGCAGTAGCACCGCAACGGCAGCATTATGGGCAATAACAATACACCAGCAGTAGCACCACTACCAACAGCAGTAGCTGCACAAAGGCATCGGCATCGGCAATAAGAACACCAACAGCAATTACTGCACAAATCATCGGCATCGGTAATAAGAACACCAGAAGCAATAGCTGCACAAATCATCGGCATCGGCAATAAGAACACCAGCAGCAGCAGTGCCGATGATTTGTGCAGCTATGTAGCTGCACAAATCATCGGCAATAAGAACACCAGCAGCAATAGCTGCAACACCACCACTGCCGCTGCTACAACTAGTCTAGCAACATTAGAAAAAATAGCAGCAAGAAGAACTACAAAGACGTTTTTAATCATTTCCCACTGGCTTCCCTACTGCACTAAATAACTGACACATCTAACATATTTTAAGAAAAAAAAAGGTAAAACAGAGTTAATGGAAATATTTGTTAAAATGCTATTGATTATCGAGAGTGTTGTGTGAAGTTGACGCCCATGTCGTGTTTAAAGAGAATATTCAATACAAAGTCGAAATCAAAACGGTTTACAGCCATTGTTCTGTGAAGCTGCATTTCTTTGCCTCAGATACTCGAATCTTTTACCGGCTACTAATATTGATATCCACGCAATCGGTAAAAATGTACATTTTACCTACAGGCAAACGCAGATTTTCGAGTTTGAAGGTCGATTTTGCAGTTTTCTTTAAAGGAATTAGTCGCGGCAGTCAAATATGACAATAGAGAGGATGCGCAACTTTCCGACTCCGACTTCAACTACGAGAATGAATTGCAGTCCGCTATGGACATTCTTGATAAAAACAATGTGATAAACGTTTGCAAATCGTAAAATGCCATAACTTTGTGGCAGAATAATTTTGACTCACAACCGGAAGTGCGCATAAATCGCAAATATCGTAGTCGTCAAGGTCGTGTCTCAAAGTCGTAACGACTAGGACTACGACTTAAATATTCATTATTTATCCGCACTTCCGATTGATAAGGCCAATTTGTTCTGCCTTCAATTTATGGTGTTTGACGAATTGAAAACTTCTATCACATCGTTTTTATCAAGGATGTCCAGAGCGGGCTGCAATTCATTCTCGTAGTTGAAGTCGGAGTCGGAGTCGGAAAGCTGCGCATCCTCTGTAATAAGGATAATTTCACGGCCCAAGAAATTCAATTTCGAAATTACAAATTTCGTATTTAACGGATTACATCCCTAGATCAGCCTAGATTTGCAGTTGACCTGTTTTAAATGCTATTCGAAGGCAAAGCCACAGCAACTGCTCAGATCACCAAAAGACAGAAATTTCCGTCTTTGGCGGTCGAAAGCCGCCCATACACGTTCAATATTATTGCACAAGATGAGGACCAAAATGGGCAATATTATTGCCCATCTTTCTTCCACCCATCACGCTAGAAGCACATGGCCCTATTTTGGGCCCCCATATTGTTCAATAATATTGATCGTGTGTGGCCCGCTTAAGCGAGGACTACATTGTACGGTAACGTACAATTTCTCAAGATTCAACCAAATAAATTTACGTACCAGCAACGAGACCCGAACATCATTTGAAAATCTTTGTCTCTTCATGCTTGAACTCTCCGGCGCCGAAACCTGAGAACTTTCCCAATGTTGAGACGATCATGATGGCGGAAAAAATTCCACCCACCTGTTTGCGAGAAAGTTGTCAAAAGTTTTCTACAGGCGAAAAGCTAATACGCATTAGTGCATGCTTGAAATCATTCTGGTGGGTGAAATGGCTTACGAAGGGATTCTGCGAAGTCTTTTATTAAACAACTCTGAACAAGTTATGACCAACATTTTTGTGCCGATAGCCCATGCCACTTTATTACTCAGCAAGTTAGGCCAGACTTTTTTTTTTCTTGTCTCTCGATTTTTTTAAGGAGAAATAGGCTACTCAAAAAAGTTAAGGACCACTTTTCTCATAACTCATGATTCTGTTTCAGGCATTGCTTTAGAATACGTTATGCAATAATTGAAATCTACCACATCTGTAATTCATCACAATGTGTTTGAGGTCATTCAGGACAGTTATATCATATACAATGTACCATTTTCAGCTGTAACAACTGTCATATGAAAAAGTTGTACACAAAATTACAGATGATTCTTAACTTTTTTTGAGTAGTACGTATATTCAATGAGGGCGGAAAAAATTAAAAAATACATTTTATTTTTACTAGCTTTTCACATTTCTCAATAATTTCAATGACAATGCTTAAATAGGAGGAAAGATATAAAAATACATTTTAATTTAAATCTGACCATGGTATTTGGTGGGCTGCAATTTGCTAGAGTGAAGTTTAAGAGGCATACGCCCATGGTAACACATCCCTCGACATTGTTTAAAGACTTGTTATTTCGGGTAGAAAAGCTCTCCCAAGGCGTCAAAACAAGCCACACCATAAAAAATGCACCATTTGCAATGTTCGCATTCTTGAAAAGCGTACTAAATGAATAACGCACAAAACTGCCATCATTGCCATTATTGTGCGAGAGATAACGGTACGTCGGTTAGAAACCGTTTGCAAAAAGGCAATTTTGGGCCCGATGTTCTGGCCGGCGTTCGGAAAAAATAAAGAACAAACATATTTTTTTTCAGTTTTTGGGTTAGAGAAATCGGCGGGCACGGGAAATTGTAAAAAATGATTTTTTAAAAATCTTTGAATACACAACAAGTGGTGACGTGCACCCAGTGTACCCCCTAGCCTACGCCCCTGAATTTAGAGATTTCCGGCAAACGACACATTGAAATCATGATAGTTGTTTCTGTTGCCATATATAAAGATCATAAACAAGTCCATTGTGGGCTGCTGTGAGCCATCATTGCGTCACCTTAGGTGATGTTATCTTGGAGACAGCGATCCCGCCTCGCTGTTGGTCGTGTGGGATATCAGGTAACAAAGGCCTGATGCGTGCAAAAGAAAGGAGAATCACCTAAGCCGTAGTGCAGAGGATACATTTAGACTTGATCGATTCGATATGACATTTCAGTTTGTATTCACTTGCTTATGCCCACTCGGGCGTACGAAAAACATCTTGTATAAACAAGGAGATACATGTATGCAAAGGTAGAGTTACTTAGAATTTCTACGTTCAGTTAGGTTAGGGGCTAGGTTCAGTGACCAAATTTTCAAAGCCCAATTTTCGAAAATGTCAAATATCTTTTAAGTCCTACATGCACCTTTTTTTGCAGCTTGTATGATCATTTGGCACAGAATTACAATGAAAGAGCTTTTTATTCCCTGAAAAAATTCCAACCGGTTAAAAAGATATCTGGTGGATTTTGTGTCGACTCGGCTAAAATCACAACGGGCTGAGACTGCCTCATTAAGTGATGTCACACTAGGGAATTTGCATAATGACCAGGTCATCTCCCTGATTAGAGCGGCCTAGTAACCAAATTAAGCAATGTATGTGATGTGAAATTCAACAAATTGCAATTATCATGCAGAAACCAAACATCCAGCGTACTCTGGGTGTGTCAAATTGGAATGAAGTTTTCCCTAGCATTATGTCACGAATAAATTAGCATATTTACATTGTTGAAGTTGTTCACAGTACGGTTTTTAGCCCAATGATTTTGACTGACAAAATCCTTGATATCTGGCTTACTACTTAACATAATTTCATGAGACAAACAGCAAAATGCAGTTCTGTCTGAATGCTGTACAAAGCTGAAAAAGAGTGAGAATTTATTTTTGTGGTGCACATAGGACTTTAAAACGGTCTAGTCTTATTACTTTGCACCTGCACATACATGTAAAGTATCAGACGGACAGTGCAATAACTAAAACGGCATATTAGTGTCTGGCCGATCCACTCATTAGCTGAAACAAAGGGTACAGCTTTCGGTACATAATGCCTCCTTATTACAAAGAACTAAGAGATTAGGCCTATCTTCTGTGTACTAGTAACTTTGGTTTGTATCCTGACGGCAATGAAGTTAGAATTCAAAAATAGGGAGCCCCAAGACGAACTACAAAATGCATTACAAAATGTACGTAGTAAATTGGGTCAATTCGCCAACAACGTGGTTAGTCCCTGGGTCGGAGAGTGGCACGGTATCGCCGGCTGTCGAGAAAAACTGGCAATACCGTGCTCAGTTAATGGCACTGTTTTACGGTACCCCCTCGCGGTGGTATATGGTACTGTTTTATGACACCGCCCCATCGGTGGTACATGTATATGGTATTGCTTTATGCTATAATTTAGCTGCAGCTCTGAACTGTTTCCGTGAAGAAGTCGCCCTGTCCATATAGTATTGTTTATGGTACCGCCCTTGCGGTGGTATATGGTATTGCTTTATGCCATAAATTAGCTGCAGCTCTGAACTGCTGCCGAGAAGAAGTCGACCTGTCTCTAGTATTGTTTATGGTACCGCCCTTGCGGTGGTATATGGTATTGTTTTATGCTATAATTTAGCCGCAGCTCTGAACTGTTGCCGAGAAGAAGTCGACCTGTCTCTAGTATTGTTTATGGTACCGCTCTTGCGGTGGTATATGGTATTGCTTTATGCCATAAATTAGCTGCAGCTCTGAACTGCTGCCGAGAAGAAGTCGACCTGTCTCTAGTATTGTTTATGGTACCGCCCTTGCGGTGGTAAGGGCGGTATATGGTATTGTTTTATGCCATAATTTAGCTGCAGCTCTGAACTGTTGCCGGGAAGAAGTCGACAGCCGTCCTGATTGTGTGTTAATTGGAAAATTACCCTATCGGCATTCTTGTCGATACACGATTTATAATTCATCCACTCGGCTTGAAAAATATTTACCTGATTTTCCTGTCTTTATTCTAAATAGTTTTGATCAATGTTATTGAATACTAAATACAGGAGGGAGGTTAGTGCCCAAATGAAACTTGAAACTCTATATCATAAGTTATTATTGTGTCCAATAATCCTGTAGTGGCGTTTTAAATCAGGTTTCTAATGTACATTGAAAAGTATAGTAAATGTACATGTACATGTATAGTCTGACTCAACCTAGAGGTGACATCAAAGGAATTTGAGTTATGCGAGTTCTGGGAAATGTGACAAGAACTGTGGTTTCTTAATAGACCCAAATAATCCAAATGGACAGGGTCTCTAATAGCCATTGAATATAGAGTGTTCTAATAGCCATTGTATAATGCCCTATCAAAGTCAGCATGTGGTTTTCCTTGGATTTTACTTGTGGTCAGTGAATGGTCTATTTCCCATACCAAACATTCCTTTGATGTCACCTCTAGCCTGAGTCAGACTATATATCGGGTGGGCCTAAAAATCGAGAACTACTCCATTGCTTGACTGTAATTTTTATTTATTTTTTATTTGTTTATTAATTCGTGGGTTAATTCATCATTAAAACATACATGTAGATATATAACATACCTTTGAAACATTATACACTAGATATCACATAATTAGATAAAACATACATCAAAAACATTTGACATTAGATATCACAGATAAAACTTAAAGGGAAAAAACCTACAGGGAGAAGACAGTAGGCCAGAGCCTTTAAAATTG
>NMRB01003160.1:48745-63952 GCA_002633025.1 Notospermus geniculatus
CGATGTGACCGAAATCTCTTTTTTCTAACGTTATTTCCATTTATTTCTGGCGTGAAAATAAACCATTTGTGTTGGTCGCATGGCAGTAAAACTTACATCATCGTGTAGCAGATGAAATTTTCTTTTAAACTCATTCCTTTTTTTCTTAAAATTAAGAGATCCGATAGCGATAAGGACAACGTCATTTGCGTCATTCTTCCTGTAGAAAAATGTACAGGAAATTTTTTCATGACGCAACGTCAACACCTAAAACAACGTCAATGACGTCGTTTCGGTACAATCGCTCGCAGCGCCGACCTGTCGGGATAAACCGCAGGGCGGGTTCCTCATTGCAGTCCGCTGCAGACATCCATGATAAAAACGATTTGATAGACGAGGCAAAGAAACTTGCCCACAATCTCACGCCCAGGGGGATTCGAACCCGGGAGGGACCCTCTGATCGCTAGTTGGAGACCCGAACCACTACACCACCGTGGCACCGCCTGGTGATGCTAGGCCTAGGATTCAATTCCGGTTTGTGATGTGTACCTGTACATGTATCCAACTCTCAACTGGTCTGAAATGACTGAATGAGCGCAGGAGAGAACTCCTTGAGTTTCCCAGAAATGTTTCTGGAGGGAGACAGGATTAAAAAAGCAAATGGCTCGCGGGGTTTGTTGTGGCGCCATGACAGTTGGTCATCGATATCAAGCACCATTTTGAGAAAAAGGCAAAAGAAGGATTTTAGTTTAATGGGAAATGCATTAGACAGCCAAACTTCGGAGGCGTATTCTGCAAAATATGCCGCTTCGAAATCAATGGGAATAGTACAAAATGTACATCTTGACCGACTGAATTTGAAAACGTCATTAACACATTTTAACAAATTTTCAATGTAACCTCGTCCCCAGTGTTTACGTTCGCATATTTCCACACGTTTTGCATATGGCTGGAGCATGGCTTTGCCTGGAGGCTAGATTCACTCTCTATGGGAGGTACCACCAAAAATGTAAACAAATCCCGCGAGCCATTTGCTTTAATGTGAAACGCCCTTGACAGTGTACTACATAAAAACGCCGTTTCCAATTACATAACTAGTTAAAAACTACAAAACACTTGCTTATTTGGTTATTAGGCACCATGTTTCTATCTGTTGATAATACATTTATGGGGTGTAAATTCAACCGTTCAAAAGTTAGCTGTACATCGGGTCCCATTCTCCTGTACAAAGCTCAGTTCTTGGGTTCAATGATAAAATCAGTGTCCTGAACTTCACACGGGATTTTCTCAAAACGCTAAAGGGTGACGCGGTGGCACCCAGCGGATTCTGATTCGCCTACCCCCAAAGGTCACGAAAACATGAAAATGTTACTGTTATCAGATTTGAAGGGGTTACCGGGTTTGCTTCTAGACTAACAGTAGGAAGGTGCATGCTCTATAAACGCCCCACATTATTTTTATCATAAAAAAATGGAACGCGCCTTCCCAGACATTAAGTTTTCTACGAAACCTGATGAAAGAAACTTGATGAAATTGGTTTTGATATAAGCGATAAACACGCCGGGGCCACTTATCGTTGAAGCATCGTACCGACTTCATGGCCAAGCTATGGGTCCGCTTTTTATCAAAAACTTCAAAGGAACGGAAGTCATCTCCGAGATCGTTTGCGAGAACTCACTTGAAAGTCATCCGCACTTATCACGCGTTTTCCGGTGTTAATCTGTTACAGCAGATCTGATGATCTGAGGAAGGGATTAAATAATAAAATTTTATGATAGATATCTAAAATGTGTTCTCTGGTTTTTAGTACATGACCGTAGGACGTGGGAGGAAATCATTACAAGGTATGGACAGGTACCCGGTCCTAACAGTTTTTGCAAAGTGTATCCCTCAGTTACTTCATCGTTCGCAGTTAAACCTTTATGTTAGATTCCTTTATGCCTTTATCTATTACCGGAGATATAGCCACAAGAGCGGAAGACGTTTAACGCTGTATTCAATAACGACAATAACAACAGAGTGAAAAGTGACAACAGAAACAATGCGGCGAGGCGCGGAAAGTTTACAGGGCGCGATATTTTCATTTTTAATGGTAACGCACTCAATCCGGAGCTGTATAAAGAATTTTTCTGTGCACGATACCTTTTGGCCGAGTTTTTCACATGTTCCCACCAGCAGGAAGTCGCTCGCATATAAACCCTCTTTTCGTTTTTAGCACTTTGAGCTGTCTATCTGCTTGCTCACCGGCGCGATGGTGAACGGTCGTTGTTCCGAAGAATATGACATTTGGCGATATTTGACGGCTACAGATATTCGCCTGGGGCACTTTTTTTCCTCAGATGTCCCGTCACTTGACATTTTCATATTGTCACATTTTGATTTTTTTTTCGTGTGGCAGGACTATTTGACAAAGTGCGACGACACGCAAATAAATGTCTGACACACCTTTTCAACATCGTCACCAACTTCTTCCACAAACAAAGGAAGAGACTAAAAACGAAAATACAATATATACAGTACTGAATCGATATTTGAGCGCCAAATGTGGCCTATTTAGCTGTATAGCTTGCATCTGGCCATATAAAAATAATCTTTAGTTTAGCATCAGTCATACTTGTAAAAAGTGAGGAGGGAGGAGTTTTTTTTTTAATTTTTATTTTTATTTTTCACACTGAAATGTGATCATCAAAAGAGATTTGAAGCTTTGCAGCTTCCATACAAACAACTTCCATACAAACCCTTAGGGACAAACCATTAGAAACCTTTAGGAAAAGGTTTTTATTTCAAACAGTACTACATGTAATACAAGTCATGGCCCTATTGAGAATCGTCAGAGTTTGTGCTAAAATGGTAAAACTAGGAGGAAAAAATGAAAAAAAAAATTAAAACAAATTTCAGACCGCAAGAAAATTTGAGGCGGGAGGTGATGCTAAACTAAAGATTTTTTTATTTGGCCTTATTTTGCTCTGAGTGACGCATCATCATCTGTCACCTCTGGAGTTCCAGTGTAACATCTGCGGGTGTTCTCCGATTTTCAGTGTTCCCTTCGCTATATTGGAAACGTAGTGACAATAAACAACTGGGGAGGTTATTAGTGAGGTTTCGCAAATCTGACGAAACACGAAGTACGAAATACGAAATTGGATTTCGTTTCCATGACGTAATGTATTTCTGGAGATGGTTGGTACCACAAATGTCGCCTGCTGCAAGAGCGTCTTTCAGCGTATGACGTTTATAAACTTAGGAATTTATCTTTCGTATCGACTTCGTACATACGAAGTGGAAATTTAAAAATTCAAGATGCACCGTAACTCTCCCGGTCTTACATGATATGCTAAAAGACGCACTGCATGGCAGCAGGGACATTTGTGGTAGTAGCCATCTCTAGAAACACATTTGGTCCTGGTAATCAAGTCGCATTTCGTATTTCGTACTTCGTGTTTCGTCAGATTTGCGGAACCTCGCTGGTTGTAGACAGGCCTTAAAACCTATTCACTGGAAAGCTCTCGGCGAGCATTTTCCAATGAATACGACCTACGTGGCAGGGTTTCTGTAATATTTCAGATTAAGGTAGAATGATATGATTTCAAAGGTAGCACTGGATGTGACCGGATGCTCGTTTTGTTCACTGGTCGTCGTCTGAAAGGGAGACAGGATTCTGCTCATTGTCCACAATTCTGTCCAGTTGGGATTCAATCCTTTTAATTTCCGCTATCTCAAAGTTGTTAATTTCCTTACTGAGTAGGGAAGACCTCAAGAATGGTGAATTCTCTCCGTCGTGGTTCTAGACTGACCTCTGACCCTAATCTACATAATGAGGAACCCGCATGACAAGCTCTGCCAATAGGGGGCCCTGCAAGCAGATGATCCATGGTGGCAATTAGACTAGTACCTGGTCCTACCGATGGTGTCGCTTTTGAATGGTAGGACCAGTCGTGGCCGCCATTTGTGGAGGAATTCTGACAGTGACGTCACTTGAAAATTTTATGTAAATTATGTAAATTTATTCAATTCTCAATACGGCTGACGTACCAGAATGCAGATAGAAGGTGACCGACCTTTGACCCAGGAAATGCACCAATCACGCCGGGGGTTTTCCATGTTAAAAATAGAAAATTTATCAACATAATAGTTCGCATACTTACCACCTGCGCCAGCACCGACCAATCAGAGCCACGAAGGCGGTAGGCACGCCCGGTCCTAACATATGCAAAAGCCCGATGTAAAATACTCTGC
Source organism: Notospermus geniculatus (assembly GCA_002633025.1). Taxonomy (NCBI): domain Eukaryota; kingdom Metazoa; phylum Nemertea; class Pilidiophora; order Heteronemertea; family Lineidae; genus Notospermus; species Notospermus geniculatus. The sequence continues at coordinate 52,961 of NMRB01003160.1, forward strand.
CAGGAGGACACCTCTCTATTAAGGACACTCAAGTTCAGTCCCAAATTGACCATTTCCATTCATTTTGACCTCTGTAATCAGGACACCTCTCAATTAAGGACAGCATTTGTCAGTCCCAGAGGTGTCCTTAATAGAGAGGTTCTACTGTAGTTAGGATCGGGTACCAGTCTAGGTGGCAATGAGAAATCCTTTTACCAAGTCAATAATCATTGAATATTTCATCCCTGAATTACTCTGCACGGGAAAATAGCACCAAAAATGTAATTTTATTGGTCCTTAATTCTATTTTGATGAATTTTATGAAGAAAATCAACATTTTTTTTTAAATTGAAAATGCATTGCACATGACCTTTTTTTACTGGTGCTGCCATCTGGATTTTTAGTCGTGCGGGTTCCTCATTGTTCTACAAGTTCAGGCCGTAGCTAGCATAGGGACGAGGGAGCAAAGCTCAAAGTAAAGCTCATTGTAAGGCTCAATGTATTTACTTTCGAGAGGCAGTGTACAGGTGTGTGTGATGGCTTTCAGGTCGTGACCTCAAAGCACTTTTAGCTCACCAGGGTGGTGCAGCGTCCGTCGTCCGTTGGGAGGGCTATTGGGTCATATGAATAAAGACTAGCAAATGCTTTTACTTCACATTTGTACAGCATTGCCTTGTGCATTTCTGTTGCAAAATTCAAGTAAAAGCATTTACTAGTCCTTATTCATATGACCCAATGACTTTGTACCGGTGTAACGTTTTTCAGTCAGGCCCGTGTTCCAGTGTGTCATTACAATAGATTGACGGAATAAGCGGCGACTTGACAATGAGCGACACACAGTGAAACAGTGAGTCCGTTTCCCAGTGTGTTCCGAACAATGGGAATCACACAGAAAAACGGCCACACTGAAAAACGTTACACCTGTATACCCCTCAGTCAGATGACCTACGACACCAAGATTCGGTCCGATTTGATTCTTGGCTAAGCCACTACATGTAGGTGGCCACAACCGAAAACACAAAAAGTGCAATAACTACTGAACTACTGGCTGGCTGGATCATCTCCAAATTTTTATCAGAGGTACATCTAATAAGGATACATGGCATATCAAACGGGGTTTTGATTTGACCTACTTTTCAAGGTCACAGAGGTCAATGTTCCAATGTTTGTCATTTGCTGCACGTTTCGTGGCTGTTTGACCTAGAGTCTTCTACAACTTGGTGTGACTATGTATGTCCCCTCTCTGTGTTCAGCAATTTTACGCACGATCATACCTCAAACATGGCTGCAATGTTTGATTTAGAATCGCTCTACTGGTACGTTCACCCATGTGACCACTTCATGCTCATTTTCATTTTCGCAAAATTGGCACTGAAATGGTTAAAACGGTCTACAATGTTGTTTGTCAGGAAATGGCGAATCGTATCGCTAATCCATGACTATAAACGTATACATGTACATGTACATGTACATGTTGGTATCGTAGTGTAAGGTGAAGATTTTTGCAAAACGGAAAACCCTCACAACTTGATCCTTTGCCCGGATGACGACGGCGCAGACATGAGAGGAATCCCGGAAGTCGATCGTGGTTGAAAGGTTAAAAGAAACACTTATAAGCCGTCGATAAAGAGTGCGGGTGCGAAATCATGAGAAAACGTATTCTCTAGTAGTGATATCGGCATGAAATAATATAAGGTTTCTAAGGTGAAAGACATGGCTTCCTACCAGACTCGAACCCACGGACCCTCGCATTTTTGCAAAAATCTTCACCTCACACTACTAATGATATGATGCTGACCCTGACACTGAACTTTCCTCTCAGCCAATCAGAGTGATCGTTGCTGAGTCAAGGCTTCGGTCAACCTGTGCATTTCATAGGGAAATGGACGACTACCACACTCACAACCTGGCTAATCAACTAAAAAAGTACCCTGTACCCTGTGAAAATCATAAAAGAAGCTGCATGGAACGCACAGGTGGACTGAGGCCTTTAAGAAGCGCTCTGATTGGATCCCAAGATTTTGCTCTAGATGCTGGTGTAAATAAAGTTAACGTTTGGGTTTATAGTCTGATATCAACTACGGTAGAGGTTCTCATCCAACTTTACACTTTAACCCCAGTCTATCCTGAAACCTTTCAGTAGAACTCAGATGAGCTGCTCGTTCAGCGCTGCAATCTGAGCATTTCCGACCGGTTCCCATTTACACCTGGGTGGAGAGAGGCCGGTGAGGCAAAGAGACTTGCCCAAAGTCTCACGCCACAGTGGGATTCGCCGCCGGGACCCTCTGACAGCTAGTCAGAGACCCAAATCACTACACCACCGTGGGTCCCAAAATGTCGGAACGTTAAGGCCCCGGTTCTCCATGCTTTACAAACAGACTTTTGTACGATTTTCAAAGGAAACTGGGTAACTCCCACGCATTCAACGTGACTAAAGGGCACCGCACACGAGCGACAATTTTGACCGATTTGTCGGCCGACTTGGCTTCCGGCCGCCAAAGCGACAAGATTTGGCGCTTCTGATTGGCTGATGTCTAGTCGCGCCACCAGTCTCGTAGGCGGTCGCCCAGATTTTGTCGCTCGTGTGCGGTGCCCTTAACCAAATAAAAATGTCCATCTAGTCCGACAATCAACAAATCTGTATTCTGTATTCCGTATTCTGTATTTCTCTGTGAAAATTGTAAAACACGTTCCTTGAAAGGCAAACGTGGACCGAAGCCTTCATGAAAAGACAGCCGACGATCATCACTAACGATGCGCATTCCATGCGAACGTAGTACAGGAAATAATCAGTGCTAGCGTCAGTCGTTCATTTGTAACCGCATATTCGGTTTGAAATGTAGAGCCATGCTGGTCTGATTAGCCGTATTTTCGGAAGGCGTCGTGAAACGAAATATTCAATGAATTTCCCCGCTTGATTCTGACGTGCATTTCAAAAAATAGCGGTATTTAAATCAGCTCATGCAGGCGTTGATTTTGATCCGCCGATTAAAGCTTATGTCAGCGGTTTTTGAGTGGCTGTTGGCGGATCCGGTAGACGAAATTGAGTGCTGGAATCTTCGAACAGCTGAATGAAATTTGAAACAATTTTCTCTGAGCGAGGATACGAAATTTAAGGGACCCTAGAGGTAGCTTGCTATTGGGCTACTAACCGTACTCTCACTATACAATAGGAGGCGCTAGTAGCCGTGAACTCATGACTTGTGGAGCAAATGTTGACGTTGATAAAATTTTACTTCAAAATTGATGTCCAAGTTGGATCCACATGCCACAAATTCTCTCTTATACTAGTGTCCCACTAGCGAATTTTGGCCTGCGACAAGGGACGAATGAAAAAATCGTAGCTCTTCGTAGACTGTCGTCTATGTTCGCAGTGATTCTCTGGCTCCATGATCCTATGCGAAACACATTAATGCTAAATATCGCAGCTTGTTGAGGGAATGTCGCAGACTTCAGATTCGCCCCTTGTCGTGGGAAAAAGTCGCCAGTGGGACACTAGTATATTAGTAATCATATGAATATGCACTAAAAAGCTGCCTCGAGAGGCCCTTTAAACAGTGGGATATTTTACAAGTTTAGAATCGAGAGCTGAGCGCCAAAAACGGCATTTTAACTCTTAAACGAATCTAATGTGTACTGCAGGAGAAAACCGGACTTCCCAGAAGGAATCTGCGCTGTTAAGCCTCGCTTATGTCGCCCTTAAGCCTCGCTTATGTCGCCCTTACGTACAGACAGAACAAGTTGGCAACTGATAATCGGCGCGTAGTTGGAACTAATTAGTCACAACTACTAGGTGACATAAGCTCTCGGGCGTCAGAGAGTAACTAGTTGCAAACAAAAAATATCCAGATCCTGAAAATCGCACGTGTTCAACTTCAGCACGTTTTACTTAAAATCAAAAGAAATCTGTGTCGACATAAGCACTCAAAAGACGGCGATAAACTAGTTCCAGGTAGTTGCGACCGATCGGTGTTTTTCTAGTCGGTGGCGACATAAGTTATCAGTTGCAACTTGTTGACGCTATTTCTATCACAGCGTAGGGCGACATAAGCGAGGCTTTAGAAAAATCGCTCCCTCTATTACATGAAGGCGGGGTTCAAACGGGGAACGGACCAGGTGCAATGACTGAGAATGTCCCCGTATAACAGTGCCCACTCTATTGTTAGGCGGACGCTCAAAAAGAGAGAGACATTTTATCAGTGCCACCCCCATTGTCACGTCGCGGCTTATTGCGTCAGTCGTTTGTTGGGCAATGGGAAATGGAGGGCAATGAAAAATATCATATCGGAAATTCTCAGGTGACGGCCGCCGATGTTTCCATTACGTCACTCTGATATTCGAATATAGAACGCCCGTCTGATTCAATGTCACGTAAGGGCGCCGTAGGTTGCGGGACAAATGACTTTCTTCCGCTAAACTTTATGAAACCCTGGTAAAAATATAGCGATATCTATCAATATACCGGGGATTACCCTTCCCAAAATTATGACAACTTCCGATGACGTCATCAAAGTTATTTATAGCTCTAGGGAAGTGGTTGAGATATCAAACGGACATGATGAATCAGTCTCCTCGCATTTGCAATAATATGATTTGATGTTTCGTGACTGTGCAGCTAAACTAGTCTTGCACACACACGTAATTAATGAGCTAATGAGAAGAGAGATTGATGATGTTATTTTATTGGTTGCGGCGTGTGGAAGACTCGAGGTGACACTTTGAGTTGCCGGTTACTGCTTTATAACAACGACAGATGATAGTTCGTTTCACCGTTTCAAGTACCATTTTATGCCAACCGAAACGGGGCCATTGTCGATAGTGAAATCAGAAGGTGGCTACCTCATCGTGGGTAATCAACTGACTTTTCGGGGATATTTTCGTTCCTATTTTAGTATCAACCGACTCAGTTCTTCTTTCAGTCTCGTACCCAGAGATTAGTTACGCTCGACCGAGGTTGAAGGTCGCTCCACTAATCTCTGGAGACGGCTGCGGACGACTACATCGGGGTTTCCCAGACAAGTGTGTTACACACGGCGCATGAATATATACTAATTTTTGACCGTTTTTCACTCCAAGTTTATATGGTGCGCCAAGTAGTGCTGTGGTTTTTCATCAATAAATATAACAGATCCCTCATAAAAACCTTCCTAAGGACATTTTTGTGTATAACATTTGATACTCAAATTATTTCAGTGCATCTGCGGTTTAAAATCGGTCTAAAACTGCACGATGACACAAATCACACGTAAGGCGTGAAATGGCCAGCCGCCTCCAGAGATTAGTGTGGCGACCTTCATCCTCGGCCCGAGCGTAGAGACTTGACAACAGGTGACACGCGGAGAAACGTGTCGATCTATCTGCCAGCGTTTCCCAAACAATAAGGGGGGCACACTGACATGGTGAAACATATAGCAGATAAGGGAGTAAAAAATAAAAGTGGAAAATAAGAAGTGAGAAATTTTGGAATTTTGCGCGAATTTTTCAATTTCTCAAATTGGGAGAAATTTTCTTAAAATAACATGACATTTTGAGTGATTTTTCGGGCGATATTTCTCAAAACGGGGAACAAATTCTCCCAATTTGAGAAATTGAAAAATTCGCGCGAAATTCCAAAATTTCCCACTTCTTATTTTCCGCTTTTATTTCTTACTCCCTTAGATGTTAATACACTGGCGTTTTTCAAGTTATTTTTAATTCGTTGCCGGTTTATATTTGGATTAAGGATTTCATAACATGCTCCAACTTTGTGGCGTAAATTGCTATTCACCATATTATCGTTCGCCAATTATGGAAATAGTAGAAGTTATAGTCACGTGTATGGTGTTGTTTAACAAATTTTTGTCTAAAAATAAAGAAAAATGAATTGAGAAAATTGAGATATTCTGGCGTTGCACGCGGTGACCCAATTTCTTGGCGTCAATGCCGATACATGCGGATGCCATATTAGACATCAATAGTAGAAATTATTGTTACATGATCTCTGTCTTCTAATAGTATTGGCATACTCCGATATAACATGCGATAGTGAAATAAGACTGCACAACACAAACGTCTGTACTATACAATTCAATATGTAACTACTTGGATCTAGAACTGTTTTCTTACAAGTCGAATTTAACCCTTTGAATGGGGAGGAATTCTGTGTCTGGTTTTTCCAAAAGCACAAAAGGGAGTAAGAAATTAAAGTGGAAAATAAGAAGTGGGAAATTTTGGCATTTTGCGCGAATTTTTCAATTTCTCCAAATTGGGGTAAATTGTTTTCCCATTTTGAGAAATATCGCCAGAAAAATCAGACAAAATGTCATGTCATTTTAAGAAAATTTCTCAAAATGCGAAAAAATTCTATCCCAATTTGAGAAATTGGAAATTTCGCGCAAAGTGCCAAAATTTCCCACTTCTTATTTTCCACTTTTATTTCTTACTCCCTTACAAATGTTTCCAAAAAGGTTGAATTCGAGACTGTTCGAGACACTTCAGGTAAACTTCATTTGTGGTACCTACCATCTCCAGAAATATATTAGATCATGGAAATGAACTTGAATTTCGTATTTCGTACTTCGTGTTTTGTCAGATTAGTGTGTTTTCGCAAACCTGACGAAACACGAAGTACGAAATACGAAATTCTACTTCATTTCCATGATCTAAAGTATTTCAGGCGATGGTTGGTACCACAAATGTCCCTGCTGCCAGTGCGTCTTTTAGCATATCATGTAAGACCGAGAGAGTTATGGTGCACTTTCGTAGCTACGAAGTGGAAACGAAAGATAAATTTTCAAGTGTAATATACACCGCAACACCAACTCTATCGGTCTTGCGTCATACGCTAAAAGACGCACTTGCATTAAAGCGAGTCGAAAGCGAAAAAATTTGATTTAGAAGTAGAATTTGAAAGGGGACGAATTTTCAGCAAAAAATGTAAACAAACTTCTCCAGAATGTCAACAAAGAAATTTTCGTGCATTTTGATTGGCTGAATTTTGTGTTTACAAACACCAGCCAAATGTAAACAAAATCCGCTATCGCTTCGCTTTAAGTCCTTGAAGTGAAGTCGAATATTGTATTTCGTACTTCGTTTGTCGTCAGGTTTGCGAAAACTCACTATTTGCGACACCTCCCTATTATCTAAACGTTGCTAACTTTGTGAACTCGTGTTCGAACAAAAATGCGAATCAGCGGTTAGGGTAGCTCTCGTGAACGTATGACTTAATGCCTGTCATCTTAGAGTGACTCAGAATGGCGTTCTCTGATTGGTCACATTTCTTTCTGCGCTACGTACTTTATCAGAAATCGACCAATGCCCTCGGGGGTTATTTACATTGATGGAGGAAGGCAGCATAAAGAATGCTGGATTAAGTATGATACCACGTTGAACTTTTCTAACACGAATGACACCTCGCGAAACTTTCCTGAGGCCTACGCCGCTTGATTTCTTTTGTTTCGGGGCAATGTGGCGGTGTCAATCGCCTTATTTTCCCCTTCTATTCAGACTTTTCGCGAAGAGGATAGACCCGCAGAAAAATGTGCTTCCATTATCCGCGAACGTGATAGCGGTATAATGGAAGCAACATATTGTCTTCTTGTTTTGAATATCCTGGGAAAGTTCTGCACAGTTACAAAAGATTGTATGAAAAGTGTCGGGGCATCCGCCTCTCTTTAATGTGTCGAAGACATCAGTCGCTTCCGTCTGTATGATTACCAACAGGTAAAAATATGGCCACGTTAAAAATCCCCGTGTTAAAAGTTTATGTCAAATGGCGTACATATTATTATTTGCCCCCTGACATTAACTCCTTAATTGTTATGTCATGAAAGTTTGTTCCCTTCTTTTAATTCCGATAGGATTTGTCCCGTTTTGTGTCAAGAATAGGCAATAGAAAATAATGAAAAAAATACGCGTTCGGTTGAAACTACCTAATATGGTTGCTGCGTTAACCGACCTTAAAGGTACTCTAGTTCGAATTGTAAACATTGCGGTGTGCCACCTGTTGTCAACTTCTGGTACTAACAAATCAGGTAAAATCGANTCACCGGTCATTTGTGTGGTCCATACCGTGATTGTTTTCCGCTGAAAAACTGCATGTATACTAAAAGCCATAATGGTCATAAAATTTCTACAGTATGTCTTTGGCATCTACTTCATGGCGGCATCCTTACTCCCTATGGTGACACCTCTGCCCGTCCGTAGGACGGGTACTTTGCTAGTTACTCATAAGACAAAGAAAGCCTGGACATAAACAAACAAGATGTAAATAAACAATGATTTTCGTGGCCCGCGAATATACCTGTGATACATTATCTTTAAAGTGCCAAGGGGCGGGTATAGGAGCTGTCAGTGAGTTGACCAATAGGTGTCACTACGGCCCAATTCAATGCATTTAGCGGACCCATTCATTCTTGATCAAGCACCAATCACGTGGATTTTCCTGTGCATTGGTCCGCTAGAACTTTGCTGCCATCTTTTGGCAATACGCGCGGCTGACTGCTCCTATTGCTCTACATCTCTACTTTGTCTCGATACCACCACGTCATCGAATTCTTTAGCTCGAGCTCGGAGGTCAGACATTCTCCATGGTTCTCCTTCAGAATCTCAGGGTCCGATTCTCATCCTTAGATCACGGTGATACCGTATCGGCGGCTACTCGCGTTCTTATCAAAATAATAGAGAGGTTGCGCAGCGGCCTGACTCCGACTTCAACTACGAGAATGAATTGCAGTCCGCTACGGACATCCTTGATAAAAGCGTTTGATAGAAGTTTTCAATTCGTCAAACACCATAAATTGAAGGTAGAGAAATTTGGCCTTATAAATTGGGAGTGCAGATAAATAATGAATATTGAACTCGTATCCTAGTCGTTACGACTTGAAACACGACTATAACATTTGCGATTTATGTGCACTTCCGATTACGAGTCAAAATTATTCTACCACAAAGTTATGGCATTTTACGATTTGCAAACGTCTATCAAATCGTTTTTATCAAGGATATGTACAGCGGACTACAATTCATTCTGGTAGTTGAAGTCGGAGTCGGAAAGCTGCGCAACCTATCTAATATGGTTGCTGCGTCAACCGGCCTTAAAGTGCCAAGCGGCGGGTATTGCTCTACATCACTGGCATCGCTATTTTGTCTCAATACCGCCACGTCATCAAATTCTTTAGCTCTAACTCGGAGGTCAGACATTTTGGATGGTTCTCCTTCAGAAGCTCAGCGTCCGATTCTCATCCTTAGATCACGATGATTCGTATCGGCGGCTACTCACATTCTGATCAAAACATTGACTGAAATACAAGACTTACAGAGAGGCCCGGGAACAGGAAATGTCTTTTTGTTCCCGTATCTGTTCCTAGTAATCCTATATCATCAAAACAAGTTTCGTCTTGTCATATTATCTTGTCTCGTGTGATACATTGTCTTCTTTCTTCCTTTTATTCACTATTGTCAAGGTACCATATCGTCTGGCTTCGTGAATCACTGACCATTGACCTTGCAATTGATATAAGGGATCGTCTCAAAAATACCTTGAAGCCAAAGAAGTGTAATTTTTTTTCACTTCTGTCTTGACCCCCTCCCCCTCAGATGTGAAATTTCGGCATCTAATTGGCTTCATACATGGGTGGTATTAAAGATGTTGGGTAAGAAGAAAGGTAATAAACAACTTGTTGATTAAAAACACAGTTTTAATTTGACTGACTTTAAAAATAGTATCTAGCGCATCTTGGTATTATATGTAAGGGTTGACCTCATTATGCCCCCCTCCCCCCGCATAACATTTATAATGAATGTAGTTTTTTTATTATTTCTCTGTCTTGAAGAAAGATGTACAGTGTAATTGTATTTTTTTAGAAATTCCTGCGAAAGCCGGCCATGGCAGCTCAGAAGGGGTAAACATTAACCTCGGCCAAGGGGACCTAGTGTACAATGCACTAGGCCCAAGGTTTGTTCACCTCTTCTGGCTATCATGGCCGACTTTCGCAGGATGTCTATAATGCTTTGGCATTCTTGATCCAACCTTGGTGAGGATTCCCAATATCTTCACACAAGTAGATCATAATGGACCTAAGGTGATGGAAAAACCGGTTTATGACCTGATTCGGTCAAGTAGGGAAATTTAGTTGCCCATAAAAAGGCAATCTTACATGCCTGTATCATACAGTATTGATGATTAAGATAATAAACCTGTCATATCCATGAGTGGTGATTGACCTTACTTTTCTGAATGGTTGTAAGAGGGCAAATACATTGAGGAAATACATGTACGTACTGGCCCCTAAGCTAGATGTAGGTGTACACTGACAAATTTTTTCAACATTCCAGGGGCCATATTCATAGACATACTCTAAACTCCCACTTACATGTCCCATTCCTATACTCGGAAAAATGACTATACTGAAAAGAAATCCCGCTCATGTTGAGTACATTGGACTACTCATCAGTCATTTTGTCCGTGAGATGAGTAGAAAAGTACTAATCGGGTACTCATCGGGTACTCATCGGGCCAAGGAGCTGCATTTGGAGTTCCTTGCTACTCGCTATGGGTACCTTTCTACTCACTATGAGTACTTTCTACTCAATATAATGAGTACCTTTCTACTCAATATGAGTACCTTTCTACTCAATATGAGTACCTTTCTACTCATCTCAGGGATAAAACGAGTACCCCGAAAGTACTCAGCATGATTAGGATTTTTTTTCAGTGAAGTCCTACATTGAAGATAATGGGGTGGGGGTATGGTCAGAAACAGTAATGTCCTGTCCACTTACTTGTCCCACTCCCGAGCCTGGCAAAGAATGACAGCGTGCGATATCATCAACTTAGGATTTGGTCATTTTTCCGAGTTCAAGAATAGGACAAGGAAGTTGGGAGTTTAGTGACACCTATTGAGGCACTGGGCTAGGATCCCCATTATGCCCGCTGGTCCGTTTTTTCTTTTGTCTTTCTCTAGACAAAGATGCTTGAGCGTCTAGAGTAGTTTCTTTTCTCTCCCCCCCCCCCCCCCCCCCCCCCCCCCCCCC
>NMRB01003160.1:64360-74714 GCA_002633025.1 Notospermus geniculatus
TGTCGAGACAGCAAAACAATACATTTGTATGCCTTGAAGCTGAATGTCGAGACAGCAAAACAATACATTTGTATGCCTTGAAGCTGAATGTCGAGACAGCAAAACAATACATTTGTATGCCTTGAAGCTGAATGTCGAGACAGCAAAACAATACATTTGTATGCCTTGAAGCTGAATGTCGAGACAGCAAAACAATACATTTGTATGCCTTGAAGCTGAATGTCGAGACAGCAAAACAATACATTTGTATGCCTTGAAGCTGAATGTCGAGACAGCAAAACAATACATTTGTATGCCTTGAAGCTGAATGTCGAGACAGCAAAACAATACATTTGTATGCCTTGAAGCTGAATGTCGAGACAGCAAAACAATACATTTGTATGCCTTGAAGCTGAATGTCGAGACAGCAAAACAATACATTTGTATGCCTTGAAGCTGAATGTCGAGACAGCAAAACAATACATTTGTATGCCTTGAAGCTGAATGTCGAGGCAGCAAAACAATACATTTGTATGCCTTGAAGCTGAATAACTATTAAGTTCTTAGGCGCTGTGTTAGCTAAACGGTACCTTGTGCGAGCGGCCTGTAGGCTTTTGTCTTGTCGGTTTGTCGGAAATCGGGACAATTTTTCAGAGAATGATATGACACCTCGGGCCGTATGCACCAACTCAGGTTGAGCCACAACTTTTCCATTGTCACATCATGCCCTGGCAAACCTGAACAATTGAAAAGCTGTGGTTCAACCTGAGTTCAAGATAATCTTCGTTGCTGCATACGGCCCCTAACGTCTGTCATCATGTAGTCCCTAGACCGATTTCCGTCGCTGCAGAAAACCCACGCTCACCTGGAGGCGAAGGCTGAACTACACTTCATTCCACATGCGATTGGCGCGAGGTTTTCAGCCGATATCTCCGCAACGGCTGGGTCAAATTCTACACACCATACATTAATTGACTTGTCTTTCTTGCCGGTATCTTTCTGCTATCTTCATTTTTCGCGTAAGGCCGGCATAACGGATCCCTTTCTCAAAACCCATTTCATTTCGCCATGCTGTTCAGTGCAGTTTACACGTGCGCGATGCATTGCGTCATTTCAAAATGGCCGCCATTTCGGCCGTAAACACAAACTGTGATTGGTGAAAGAACTTTTTGTGTCACATTTATAGGGAAAATGACAGTGATGATGGCTGTAGCGGCAAAAAAGACAAATCGATTGATGTATGGTATGTCAAATTTGACCCAGCCGTTGCGGAGATATCGGCCATAAATCTCGCGCCAATTGGATGTGGAATGAACAGTAGTCTTAAATCTTTATCGGAGAAATTACGGGGACGAACGGCTGTTGTTCGATAATTCGTTTCTTGAAAACCTTGTCCTTAGGAAATGATCTCTCTGGACATTTTAAGACTTCCTTTTTGTGGCATGGACCCTGGTAAAATACTCGTAATCCCCGCTTTATCCGCGGAGAAGCTGCCCCAGAATTCTATCAGAAATATCATGCTCTGTACAAATGTTTTCCGAAGAAGATCGAGAAAAACCGATCTAGTCGGAAGAGGATATCGAAAACAAATTTGGGCCGCAATCTGACATTTAGTCCACGACATTATGTCGGTCTGCGGAAACATCCTGTTAGAGCAAATCTGAACACAGGTTTATCACCCTTGGTACCCAGCTTTCAGAAAAGTCATGTTGCCAAAAAATCTTTTACACCGGCAACAGCCGCTAGGGCGTTTGGAATATTGGGAACTGACTTTATCATTCGACGTCAGTTAGACGCAACTGAGCTTTGTACCTTGGAGAATGGGTGACGATATACAGCTAACTTTTGAAGGGTTGCATTTACACCCTATAAATGCATTACCAGCAGATAGAAACATAGTACCTCGGAATCAAATAAGCCTATTCTTTGGTGTTTTTAAGGAGCTACGCAGCTGGAAATGACTTTTTTATATATTTTGGATCATTTTTTGTGTTAATTTATATAAAAACGTCATCTCTTATTACATAAGAAACAGAAAGCAGAATAATGCTTGTCTAATTCGAGGCATCATATTTCTATCTGTTGGTAATACATTTATGGGTGGCAAACCAACCGTTCAAAAGTTATCTGTACATCGGCGTTAGATGATGAAGTCAGTGTCCAAAATTCAAAACGCCCTTAGCGGTTGTTGCCAGCAAAAGATTTTTTTGGCCACCTGACTTTTCTGAAAGCTGGGTCGCCAAGGGTCCTAAACCTGGGTTCAGATTTGCTCGAACACGATTCTTCCGTAGAACGACATAAGGACGTAGTCTCGCTACACTTCCACAGTGCACTGCACTGTATCACAGTAACAAGAGCAACGCAAAGCGTGGCATATGCCCCCGCGTGTATGTTGAGTTGGGCGAACCTCCAGTCAAGTTATGTTGAAATCAGATTCCGTCAAAAACATCCTGTACAGCAAATCTGAACACAGGTTTAGGACCCTTGGCTAACCAGGTTTCACGAAAGTCATGTTGCCAAAAAATCTTTTACCACCGGCAACAGCCGCTAGGGCGTTTGGAGTATTGGGAACTGACTTTATCATTGGACGTCTGTTAGACGCAACTGAGCTTTGTACCTTGGAGAATGGGTGACGATGTACAGCTAACTTTTGAACGGTTGCATTTACACCCTATAAATGCACTACCAGCAGATAGAAACATAGTACCTCGGAATCAAATAAGCCTATTCTTTGGCGTTTTTAAGGAGCTACGCAGCTGGAAATGACTTTTTTATATATTTTGGATCATTTTTTTGTGTTAATTTATATAAAAACGTCATCTCTTATTACATAAGAAACAGAAAGCAGTTAAGAATAATGCTTGTCTAATTCGAGGCATCATATTTCTATCTGTTGGTAATACATTTATGGGTGGTAAACCAACCGTTCAAAAGTTAGCTGTACATCGGCGTTAGATGATGAAGTCAGTTCCCAAAATTCAAAACGCCCTTAGCGGTTGTTGCCAGCAAAAGATTTTTTTGCCACCTGACTTTTCTGAAAGCTGGGTACCCAAGGGTCCTATACCTGGGTTCAGATTTGCTCGAACACGATTCTTCCGCAGAACGACATAAGGACGTAGTCTCGCCACACTTCCACAGTGCACTGTATCACAGCAAAAATGGCACTGTGCCAGATGTTTGCATAGCAGTACTGCGGAACAAGACGGCTGGTTGCGCGAGACTACCAAGCAAAGGGAGAGTGGACTGCGGGATTTCTAAATTATTCGCTTTCTCCGCTCACAAACGATGCCGCCTGTTTTTACGCAAATGATGGTTGTAATTATGCATGGATTTAATGACTGGAGTCATAGATGACGTGGTAAGCAAAAAATGTTCCGTTTCTCGGCGTTTTCTGGTCGTACGAGGGGTCAGAAGTGGAGCTGTCTCTCCGTTCAAATCTGGTTTCTTTTCTCAGCTTTCTGCTGGTCATAGTTGTCACTTCAGTTCCTTCTCTCTTCCTCTACTTCCCTGCAGTTGATCCCAAACAAATTCCAGTTGTTACCTTCCTTCCAATCGGGAAGCGGAGGAACTAACGTCACGACGTGGCGCTGTGAGCTGTGTGACCGAAGTTTCTTTTTTCTAACGTTATTTCCATTTATTTCTGGCGTGAAAACAACCCTTTTCTTTCGGCCGCCTGGCATTAAAATTGACATCACATTGTAGCAGATGAAAATTTCTGCAGTTTTCGGTGCTTTTTTTCCTTAAAATGAAGAGATAGATGGTGATAATGGCAACGTCGTTATTTCATTATTCCTGTAGAAAATGTACAGCTCATTTTTTCATGACGCAACGTCAGCACCTAAAATGACGTCAATGACGTCGCCTCGGCCGCACCGCTCGCAGCGCCGACCTGTCGGGATAAACGGCAGGCGGGTTCCTCATTGGGTTATCAGGTGGAAAATATACAAGTGTTACAGGCAACTCTTATGCCTTCGGGCGGAATCACCCTGCGTTTGATCGAGATACTTATTGAAATGTTACTTAAATTGTCACTCACCCACTCACAAAAGGTTGACCCAAGGCGAAAGCCCTACTTCACAGTTAATGCTATTAGGGACAGAGGTCTGATGGTAACATCACAGGACATAAGACAAAATGCCCCCGAGTTAAAAACGGTTTCCTAGGTTATTAAGGACATTTCTTGCAATCTGAAGGTTACCGTGTCTTTCACCTTTTCGTTCAATGACAAACAAAGTATTTTTTCTTATCTCTGTGGTTTTTTAGTTTCTTTGTTATAAATATAACGTTCTCTTCTTTTTCTTTCGTGTTTTTCCTGTCAGTGACATGGCTAACAGTAAGCTTATAATCCAAGTCGTCTCCGATATTTGCCAATTTTCGACTCCACACCGGGGTCTTCTTCAGGCACTTTCAAGTCACTCTTGGCACAGCCCATCTTCGATGATCGAAGGCCGATCTGCTCTCCACTGCGTAACATCGCACATCACCCTTCGAGAAATTGACCGGTCCACGGCGTATGTGCCGCCTCGAGAAGAAGAGGCCAATCAGAATCGGTGTTGTAAAATTTGAATCGTGGTACAAATAGTGGTAGCCGAAGACCCGATATAAAGTGCAATATGATTGGTCGACTGGTAAAGTTGGCATTGTGCCAAGATACGCCGCCGACTGGTCTATTTCTCGAAGGGTGATGTGCGATGTAACGTAGTGGTGAGCAGATCGGCCTTCGATTATCGAAGATGGGCACAGCCTGATAGGGAACAAGATCCTGAGAGTCCATCCTCCGAAACCCACCTTGCGAAAATCGTGGTACCAATCTAAAGCCCCGTCTACACGATCATACATTTGTTGAAAACATCATCATACATTTGTATGATGAATGTTCATGGACAAATGTATGATCGGTGTGGACCGTTTTCCCAACAAACCTGAATAGCATCCAACACGTATAATGATGTTCAAACCTTTAGCGGCATGTTTCATCTTGCCAACAAATGTTCACATCACCCCACAACGTTTGTATGATGATGTTCATGGACAAATGTATGATCGTGTGGACCGCTTTCCCAACAAACTTGAACAGCATCCAACATGTATGATGATGTTCAAATTTTTAGCTGCATGTTTCATCTTGCCAACAAATGCACAACATCCCACAAAATTTGTATGATGATGTTCATGGACAAATGTATGATCTTGTGGACGGTTTTCCCAACAAACTTGAACAGCATCCGACATTATCCTTTCCCCATCATAGTTCATCATACAAATGTCCATGAATGTTGGACTGTAGATCGAAATCCACAACAAACTTGAACATCATCATACAAGTTTATGATGCTGTTTTGAACAAATGTATGATTGTGTAGACGTTCACCATACAGATGTCCATGAATGTTGGACTGTGTAGACGGAAATCCACAACAAACTGAACGTCATCATACAAATGTATGATGGTATGTACGATGGTGTTTTGAACAAATGTATGATCGTGTAGACGGGCCTTTAGAAGATTCTCCATCCATCCATACCAATTGAATCGATGAGTTAAATAAAGGCGCAAATCCACGAAAATGAGTTGGGACCTTCTTGCACACAGTGGAATGCATTTTCACCTGAAGATCACAAAAACGAATTTTAAAAAACTGAGGAGTTAGGCCCTTGTTGAATTCACCGATTCAGTTATGTGTGAGCTAGTTGAGAGCAATTCCACGGTCACGGACGTAACATTTTTTCACTTATTCAGCCTGACATGATGCAGAGACCGCACTGAACAAGTAAAAAAATCTCACGAATTTTACCGTTGACTTGCCCTTCAGTGGTAGTATGCGGTTGCGTTTTTTTTTTGGGGGGGGGAGCACCATCTATAAGTCTAAAGCCTAGTTTATACTTCGACGCACGACCATCGCCCGCGACCGACGCACGATCTTGCGTTCAACGCCGTCCCTGTCGTGCGATTTGGTCGGCGTCCGATCGCGAGGCTGTAATTACTTGAGTCATTTCATAACGGGTCGCCGTCGCTAAAGTACGCTGAACTATGAATCAATTCCGCGAAGTCGGCGTCCAGATTCGATCGCGCGTCGGACGCCGATGGTCTTGCGTCGAAGTATAAACTAGGCTTTGCATGTGTGTTATTTATTTTACAACGTTATGTATGCCAGGCGGGTTTTCTCCTGATGCGCTACGGACAGCTAATGCTCTTATCGTAATGTAAGCTGTAGGCTACTGTCAGAAACACTTCTTCCATTCATAGGACGGCTAATATGTTTATCACACCAATACTATCATCTTGTATGACAATCCATTGTTATGTAGGAGTGTAACAACTCTTACTATTGCTACTGTTGCGACTGAGGGCTTATTCACAAAGTTTACTTTGCACGGAAAGACCAATCTCGTACCCAGAGTTCAGTGCCACATTAAACTCTGGACAGGGCTAGACCGGTGTCCACTTTTCCACAGTGCAAAATGCATTGTTAGTGGTGGATGAATTTCTGACCGTTGCACAGCGAATTGCGTAGGGATTCGAAAGAGTTCGTTCTTTTTTCCACAATAAAACATCGAATAATGCTGGAGCTAACAAAGATTTAATGCACATCTTAAGTACAAAAACTTTTTTGGGTTTGGGGTTAGTTTCTATCCCAGTGACCACAAAAACCCAATTCTTAAGTTCCGCAAATGGTGCGTTTAGAAGATAGAGCCGTTTGAACTTTGGGTACTGGCTTTGTCATTGGACCAAAATCAGAGCATTTGTACAGGGGCTTGGATACTGATGTACAGCTAACTTTTAAATGGGTGGCTTGAGACCCTATAAATGTATTGCCAATAGACAGAAACATGGGTCCATAGAATCAGAATAGCATATTCTTATTTGTTTTTATTTGCTATAGGATGAGAAATTCAATAAACAGTAATTTATCAATTTAAAATGGCCGCCGGGCCAGAATTCTGAAAAAGATGTAAAACCATCATTTCCAATAAGATAAAATACGTAAGAATATGTTTTCCTGTCTTAGTGGACCCTTTATGGTATATATGACTGGGTTGCTCAGTCTTTCCAGAATCAAATGCATTTTTCTGTTTTCAGAAAATTGCCACTGGCATTGGAAGAGTTAATCACCAACTATATCCTATTATTCGAGCCTTCAACTTTGGAACTACTGTTCTATAAATGCCAGTCGTGAAAAATAATCTTTTTTTCATGAACGTACAAGAAATTTTCTATGAATGCAACGTTATGTTTCAAAGAAACAAAACTGTCTCTGACAGCCACCCAAGGCTATGATTAGTCTGTACGAGCCTCTTCAACGTTTGTTTAAAAAGTCGAGAGATTTTACCGAAGAGGCGGAATTCTTTGGGATAATAGAGCGCCATTGATGGAACGTCAGTTCTCCAGACAGTAGTATCAGTTGTTAGTGTCAGAGATTTACAGCTGGTAGATATATCTTGAGGTATGTATGAAAAAGATAGAGCGTCTTTTTTATTGCAAGTCTTCCAGTAACGTTTTGTAAGGGCTAATAGAGAGTCTGAGAAATCGCTTCGTTAACGATAACACTATTAAAGAAAATTTCTCGCTGGTCGTTGTCGGCGAATAGACCCATTGATTTTCCAAAAATCAAATGTTCCAAAAATCAAATGTAGTATTTGATAATATAGACCTTTAACTATTAGTTTCTCCATCTGGGATGTACAGTGTACACTCATTTGAAGGAGGGTATCTATATAATAATGCTGGAAGTCGGCTCAATAAAGTCACACTTAGAAGCTTTGTTTTGCCTCGAAATTCGGCATGGAAATAGAGAATACCATATCCTGATGCAACGGGTGGTTTAATTTGCGAAGAGAGCTTGGTTGTGGTCGCTATTTTACTTTCTTTAGGTGTATCGTTTGATTACTTTCTAAATTTACTTTCTAAATTCTCCCTACTGCATCCCTTGGGTGCACCTATCACACCAGGGCCATGCATTCCAACCTCGGCCAAACTCACAATTGCCGATCGCCATGGCTACTTGCTAGTCAAAAAATATTGAGCTTACCAGCAAAATCTATCGTTCCGTCCGACACCAAAACTACTTTCTGCTGTCAGACTTTAAAGGGTTAATAGATCAGTTAGTTTTCAGTGCCATAATTTAGAGCTCTATGATACCTAGATCTGACATGAATATTGTCGAGTTTCAAAAAACAGCCTTTCACCAGTAGACGAAAGAATGGTGAACATTTTCTGGTGTCGGACGGAACACTTTTTGAAACGCACTCACAGATACTTGCCTCTGCAAAATCCTATACTCAAATGGGCTCATAGCACTTCCAAATGATGTTATGTAATCATTCATATAAATGTAATTCACGGCACTGAGAGAAAAAAACCCAAAAATTGACAATTGGTCTTAAACTTTTGCAAATGACTGTACAGACTACAACACGAATTACCATTCAGTTATACAACAGACATCGGGTCGTATTTTAGAACGTTCCTTAACGTTAAGGTCGACCTTAAGTCTATTGTTAAACCATCGAGAACAATAGATTTAAGGTGGACCTTAATGTTAAGGAACGTTCTAAAATACGGCCCATCATCTTCGCCATCTCGGATTTTTATTGTTCAGAAACCGTGGCAGACAATACCAGACAGTGTTGAGAATAAGGGTCCCCTTGTGAACCAATATAAATATCAATCCAAGAGCGAACACTCTGCCCAATTTTCACTTTGTATAAAACGTGAGCATTCCTCTTTCCCGTAAATTGTTATCTAAATGAAGACCGTAACTCGAGCAAGAAAAAAGAAACTCATCCACACGTGTCTTTTTCGCACCTTGTGTTTTTTCCAGGCTGAGGCCACTGCAATTGTTAAATCTGTTCAGCGGGCGGATCTGTGGAAAATCAATTATACATGGCAGGAATAAAAATAAAAATAAAAGTCAAGATACCCTTTTTTGTCTTGAGAGCATGTTTTAATGTAAATGAATTGTATGAGGGAAAAATAACACCGACCCATCGGACGATATGTCGATTAGTCCCAATCCTATTGTTTTCCTTCTCTGCCTAATTTATAGTAAAATGGAAAAGAGGTGTGTGCGTTGTCTAAATGTTTTCCAGTTGAAGAGAAAATGTTTTGTTATATCAAAAACACTTTTAAATTTTCAAATCCGATGAATAATAACGGTTTTACAACGCTAAATTTGTATCACGCTCGGGCCATATCCATTATGCATTCCCCCTTGCATGTACACATGTACACATGATTGCTTAATCTGTCCTACTTTGGAGGATAGGAATAACCAGAGGGGTGCAAGGTGCAATGAGGAACCGGACGAACTAACGTCACGACGTGGCGCTGCGATCGATGAGACCGAAGTTTCTTTTAGAAAGACACAGGAAAAATAACCATGTCACCATTACTTCCTGTCGAAAGCGGGGAGATATGCGATGGGCTCCCCATCGACATTGCTCTAGTTTCAACGTGATTTCCAGTCATTTCCATTAACTTCTGGCGTGAAATCAACCCATTTTTTTCGGTCGCATGACATTAAAACTTACACCATCTTGTCGCGGATGAAAATTTCTAAAATTCCTTTGCTTTTTTCCTTAAAATAAAGAGGTAGGATGGCGATAACGGCAACGTCTTTATCTCATTTTTTCCTGTAGAAAAATGTACAGCAGATTTTTTCATGACACAACGTCAGCACATAAAACGACGTCAATGACGTCGGTTCGGTCTCATCAATCGCTGCGCCGACCTGTCGGGATAAACGGCACGCGGGTTCCTCATTGGCATGAGACCAAATTAAAGGCTTTCAAAATTCGCACCCAAATTCAGGAATACGTCCAAAATACATTACTCCATTCACAAAAAGTCTCATTGTCCTGAATTCTGGAATTTCCCGCCCTTACTTCGCCGATCCACAGATGTTTAAAGCCCATTTCTCTGCTGTTTCATCAAAGAATGAAATTGCCGTCTGACTTATTTGAGCGGCCTGACAATGTTTTGGCGGGAAACCATGTCAGTTACTGGGAAAGTAACTTTAATGAGCGTACTTAGCATATTCAAATGTATGACCTATTTACTGCATCATCCAATGGGTGAGGGGCATTCTGAACAACCTGAGGCGAAATTGCTTATCTGTCCACTGGGTGGCGCATTTCACCTCGGACACAAGTCCAAGGCAGCCATATTGTTAGCTCACCCGTGAGCTTTTGTCGTGGCACGGTGTCCGTCGTCCGTCATCGTCGTCGTCCGTTAGCAGGGCACGTTTCGTAACTGCTGAAGCTATTGATCTGAAACTTGGTATATATATACCCCTAGGTCATATGACCTATGACACTAAGTTTCGGTCCGATTCGATTCTTGGCTTGGCCTCCAGGTGGCCAAAACCAAAAACAC
>NMRB01003161.1:34696-46480 GCA_002633025.1 Notospermus geniculatus
TCACAGATTCAAAGATATCAACCGCCAGTGGTGTGGTCAGCAATGCTGACCATCACCAACAGGAGAAGCTGGACCCTGGCTGTACCAGACCTCTGTGACCTTACAAAATTGCAGTTCTGCAATTTTGGTGTATAACTTTAAACTGACTACCTTCAGATAATGAAAGCTACACGTCAAGCTTCTTCCATGCATGATTTCAAAAACATTGCCAAAACTGCCTCATCTGATGATAAATGAAATAGCGCTACCTCAAAGATGTGCTTGGTATGAATACAAAATATATGAAAGTTTATCACGCCATTGATTTTTCGTTGAAGTGTGAGAAGTCTCGCATCCTAAGCAACTTCGGAATTCTCTAACTGTCATTGGTGTGCTTGTATATTAATGGCGTCGGTCGATAAGCCCTGCGGGGATATACACAGATCTGATGCTGTCTCTGGCAAGGATGCAGAGTGTTCTAGACATCCAGTATGACATTTTCTATATTTCTACTATGACATTCTACATTTCTAGTATGACATTTTGTAAAAATTTGAAGGAGTTGAAGATGACCAAGCCCATAGAATTTTCACTGAAATATCACCTTCATTTCTTTGTTCACCAAAATTAATTGCATCCCACGAAAATGGCTGATTCCCCCCATTTCTCTGTTGTTGATTCTCATTCATGAATAGCTTTTGTTTTATTCAAGCACGTTCTGTGATATCTCCAGAACACATCGTTTACATTGAATAGAACATTTTGGTTGCTGTCTGCAGGCCTCTGAAGACTTAGGCTTGGTTTACAGTTCATCCTATTGTGCTGTTGTACCATCAGCAACAATGTAAATGAGAGAGCCGACAACAGCATTTTCCATAGGGACACCTCAATCAGAGTATAAACCAGGCCAAAGCTGACCTTGGAAACAGCCATGCTGTTCGAGTATGACATTGGGTTGTTGATGACCATAGTAACATGGTAATATTGTGAGCACCATGATCAACCATGAGGCCTTGAATATCGATAATGTCAAAAATTCATAAGCTTATGAATTTTTGATATTCAGCAAACAGTCAGTGAATTCTCCTTTGAAACAAAGGAGTGAACTGAAAGGTACATGTACATGTGTACTGTAAAAAAAGTGAAACAATGCTGCATCAGTGCATCTGGCTATTCTTTGGCCAGGTGTTAACGATTTATAATAGCTACCATAGACCAGTGTGCATACATCTTTAACAACAAGGGAACATTTTCTAAACGGAACTAGATTGCCACCTAACTCGACACACATGTACACGCACCTCATGGTTGTAGGTCTCCATTGGCCAATTTTTGCAGAAATCTGATTGTATATTTTGCCACCAGGGGGCCAAAATAAAAAACCTTTAAACTTCTGGTAGTTTTATCTAAAAAGCATAAGTTACGCTGACTATGTCACCATTGGCATGAATTAAGTATTAATGATCTACTTCTCTCATTAGTCTGCAACAATGGGGAAAAACTATTTTGTCCCACGCTTTTTTTCGAAAACACCATTATCTGACATGTCTCGAGTTTATTCTTGGCAAGGTAATCCAATGAGTTAATGAGCTGGTGGCATATTTTTCACTTCTTCATCATTGAATTCTGCTATCAAATGTTTCCCATTGAAATCAAAATGAGGATGAGGATTGAAAGCAGTTTGAATGGTGTATTTCTCGAAATTGTCGAGATAGGAGTTGTTGAGATTCTAAAAATCAATATCCAGTGGTAGATGAAGTTGCCACTCGTCAACCTGGCACCTCTGTAATGAAGAACGTCATGAGAGTCATTATCTGCAACAGTTGTTGTCTAGTACTTCGCATGCGATGTGATTG
Source organism: Notospermus geniculatus (assembly GCA_002633025.1). NCBI lineage: Eukaryota > Metazoa > Nemertea > Pilidiophora > Heteronemertea > Lineidae > Notospermus > Notospermus geniculatus. The sequence goes on from NMRB01003161.1 coordinate 36,532, forward strand.
AATCCAAATACACGGTGTTCCCCAAAAATGTGAGTTTTCTAGCAGCCATCTTACCAAAATTAGGTCATCGTCATGGGGATTTCCCCCACTGAGGATGGGAGAACCAATCATATCACTCTGGAAGAAAGTTCCCATGGTGATGACCTAAGATGGCTGCTTGCGAAACTCACCTATAGGCCCAATCCATGCTAATAGGGAGTTCAGGGTCACTTAAATCTGGCTAGTAGCATCATTCATCTTCATCGATATCATTACTGTGACCAGATGGGGAAATACATGAAACCAGGGATGGTCTAAGATTAGTATTTTGATGTCTTATAAGCCGAAAACGGCTGGCCATTGTAAAAATGGATGACTTTAATAAATATATATATATACATGATGTAAAAAAGTCGAACTCTTCCTTTCTCTTAAAAATGAACTGTATTCCACCCTCCAAGGGGAAGAAGATGCTTAGATTTCAAGACACGTGCCTGTGAAAATCAACGATGCTGCTCATTGAACACATGGGGCCAATCGTAGACATTTTGATAATGCGTGTTCTCAAATGTACGATCGGCTCTGCTGTGTCATTTACATTGAACATGTTTTGAACGGCTCTCTTCGGACTGTAGTTTACATTTAGAACATTGGGTTTGACATCAAATACTTTGATTTTGATAGCCTATAACAGACAGGCGTAATCCTGTGATTCTTGGTAGTTTCGGTCGACTTGTCTTTTCCTGGTCTCAAGCAAGTTAATTCTTGTGTTCTTACCATTTGTGTGGCGGTCTAGGAAAACCCGGTGGATGTCGCATTTGAGGAAAGTGTTGGCCTTGCTGAACCCGCACATTTCAATAGCTGACATGTGCTACGTAACAGGTAAACAGTAGCTAGGCCTAGTAGAATAAAGATCAATGCACAGGCAATCTGCATTAGCTGAACAAGCCGGTTGTGATTTTGATCCAGAAATGCCAAGACCCGTAACACCAGGTGTCCAGACACCAGAGCTGTATTTTTAGCCATACCTGGCTGTTCTGTTTATTGCCCTCCCACCATCTGTTGGATGGTGATATGGGAAACAAAGTACTATAAATAGGTAATCAGCAGCGGGGGTGAATAGGTAATTGGAAAAGCCCACTAGTGTATCTGGCCCTCAAGCCCACGAGAAAAATGGCTCATAAAATCATTATTTTCTGCTCGATTTGAAAAATTCGAACACATATTTGATATACCATCAAATTTAACATCCGCTGGTGACACTCACAAACACTGCACACATCTTTGTGTTGGATTTTCTTACTTTAGTCAGAGGCATTAATTTGCCTGGATTACGTAACTTCCTCCTTATCTGTACCCCGATAGAATGCGAAATATCGGGGTATATTAGGTGTGCTGCTCAATGGTGATGTAAATGTAATGTGACAGCCCTTGCTGATCATTCAGCGACATCCGCCCGGTTTTTCTAGACCGCCACACATTTATGACCCTACCCCTATCAAACCTTGCCGTACACATAAAACCAATGTCGCTATCAACAGTGAAGTACAAATTACCGAGGCATGCTGTACATGCTTGCGGATAACCATTTCCAATGTAGCTCTATAAACATTGTCAGAAATGGCACTTATGTGGAGATTTAATGCCATAGATGGTCACTTCTTAGACTACAGATTGCAATCTTAGTGCCTGTGGGATTCTGGTCAAATCCTCAGGGCTGCTAAATTGTGTGAACAGAGAAAAATGTATCTTGTGGCCAATCATTATTGGTTAGTAAGTTGGTGGGTGTGATTTTCATTCTGATCCATGTCTCCTGTGGTATTGTGGGTGAGCTTCTTTGATGACTCTGCTCTTCACGGATTCGTGTTACTGTATTTTTTCAAAATTTTTTTGGCTAATAAAGATGTAAACTTCACCCCATAGTTATACTCCAAATGCTAGCATTGTTGGCAAAATAATTGAAGTATCACCAAAAGAGGGCATTGATGCAACTGAGCAACCAAAAGCCACTATTGACACTGCAGTTGAGCCGCTGCCGTAAGGGATGTGTTGATTGGCTGAAACGCCTTGAGCATGTCTAGAGGCACAGGTCACAATGATCATCTACTGCTAATGGCCCGAAAGTGATCACTGATTGCCTAGCTGGTTGGGTGCCAATTCTGTAACATGCACTATTGACACCTATTGGTCATCTTTTGAGAATCGCATAACTGAAGCAGTTTTGGAGTGCAGGTAATATGGGGAGTGGTTTAAAATTGCACTGGGAGTGTAAAAAGATGTTGTCATGTTTTGGGGGTAGAATGACTCAGTTTCGGGAATGTATTTTCAGCAGTTGACCCCCTGTATCTTCAAAACGAAAGTTGTGTTTGATCTGCACAGCAGTTAATGTACAGATGCACAGTGCAAGTTCAGATGTACCGTATCTATTTAACAACATTTATCATCTCTACAAAAACAAAGCATAGACGTTGACTTCCGGATGAGACAGCAGCTGAAAGAAGCAGTTGTCGTCAGGGATTACCAGAAGATTGACCAAGTGGAGAGACAAGATCAGGGGAGACGTTATCATCAGGTCTACCCTCACATGGTAATCCTCCTGGATAAACTTGACAAGCTCCTGACTGAAGGAAAAAAACGCCAGTAATCCTCGACGCTAGAGATCTGCTTACATCTAGGATAGATTTAGATTGATTTGTGATGAGGGGATGAAAGATGTACCCGGGAGCTCTCCAGAGCAGGAAATGTCAGAGAGGCTTGGTTTGTTCTATCACAGCTTCCAAATGAAATTGCCAGTGGCTGAAAGGTTGTGTCTGAAAGAAGGTGCGAGGCTGATACATTCGTCGCTGTGTGTGTACAAACTGAACTGTACTTAACCACTTTGGTGCCAGTTTCTGGTATATAGCGGGAGAGTGTGTGATGACGCAGAATGCCACGTTTACGTAACGATCGAGGGACACCAGGCCGTTTTGATGGGAATACGCCTTAGTCGTCTCGGTTCATGGGACTTTACATGATCATAAGCCATAGACATGCTGCAGCAATACTATGTCGGTGGTCCATGACACAGCCGTGACCGCAGGAATCAAAATATTTTCATTTTTGCTGGCATCGTTTGGAATGAACACCAACAAATAGGCCCTTGCCAAAAACCGTAGCCCACAAGGGTCTGTTTTCTTCAAAAATGATAAATGTTTCAACCTCCATGATACTCAACTATCGCTCATCGTGAGCCCAACATCTACTTCATTCCAGTTTTTGCCGCCTGGTATTTGGTCAATTCATCATAGTGTTGGCCTAACCCTTCTGATTGCCGTCTATTGGCAAAGCTAGATTGGGTGCTCGTGGCGGTTCTTGATCAACATCAAACTGTGATAGCTCCTTTGGTTCATTACTGGGCATGGTTAGCAATTGATCAAAGTTATTGGTAAAACTAGTGTTCTCGATGTCCTCACAGACATAGTAATTTGGCCACACTCTACTGATTGATGAATATATGGAGTGCATCCTATGGACAGAAACGGTGTCAGTGTGAAGGGTTGGGATAATTTTAGGGGACACTGTTTTTACCAAGGCCTTGTCTACAGTGCAGCTGCTCTCTTGAAGTCGTGTCCAGTCTGTGGCGATATTTTTCTTGGTGTCTGACGTCTGCTTTGGCAGAAGTTCAGAGACAACTCTATTACATTGACAACTCTTGGTTCAGATTTGAATCTGACCTCCAAAAAAATTGGCAAATATTTGGTTGATTTAAACACAACATTTGAGGGTTTGCTTTGGAGCTGTACTGGTACAAGAAGATCAGACATGAGGTTTTGTCTGATAAACTGGCAAACTGAAAAACTCGGGCCTTTTACGGTCCCTACCACTTCCTACAGTGCCCTGAGGAACTTGCTCATGTATTGTTGTGTGAGCTGGCTGTTGCCGTTTTCATGCATGCCCCTGATATTGTGTGATCCAGGTTGAGCACATGGCCATGATGGATTGAAAGCGAAGATTTGATTGGCTATTGCGGAGGTCATCACTCCACTGGCAGCTAGTCCACTGAGAACGGACCAATTTCTTCAGAGTCAGTAACAAGTTATGTGAGAGATGGAGCATTTGCGTACATTGCACCCTGAGAGTTCAGGATGACGTATTTGATGCTATATCTTGCTGCATATCAACAATATTCAAAAGTACGAACATGATCTCAGCACATCCTTTGCCTTTGTTTGCACAGCTGCAATTAGCAGCAATTCTGTCTTCAAAACAAGTTGTCTACACCTTTCTCTGTTTGATTTGGCACACTAAGGTAGAACAAAAGCCGGATTGAATAAAATTCTATTTACTGCTTCAAATGTTGGAATGAAAGTTGCCAGACAAATTTTACTCTAGGGACTTGGCGACTGAACAATAGACAAGCGAATCCCAAAAATTAATTCTGAGGAGTGTTTTCCCTTTCCTGAATTTAAATTGAGTTTCAATGACTTACCTGCTGAACTTCAGCAAATGCTAGGAATCAATAAAAGCAAGAGATTTAAGTGAAATATTGTAAAACAAGTTGTGCTCAACCAATCTGAATGTGGCACTCCTACAACGACACCAATCAATTACGTTCCCAGCAGTTGGCAACCCACATCCTTACTAAATCTGTTCCCTCACTTGTCGCACACTAACTAGGTTGGGGTAATTACTGGTGAAAATCTCCAAGCCAAAGCCAAAGCTTTGTTTCCCATTCTGCGTCGAACTAATTATCTTACGAAGTCATCATTGGATGAGCAAGGTAAAACTGGTGACAGGAACTGTTGTCGTGATTATCTTAATATAGTGATACAGTTGGATTTGAATCAACAGTGATCCAGCAAAGCGCGACCATCCAGCATGAGCAGCGATTACGCACCTTCATGCAGCCATCTTGTATTGGGTACTTTTCTCCAGGTTTTCTCTAAAATACACCAAAATCGCGGTTGTGAAGTCACAGAGCATCGCCGGTGTCCAGCTTCTCCTGTTGGTGATGGTCAACATTGCTGACCACACAGCAGGCTGTTGATATCTCCAAATCGAAGTCCTGACATTGATGCTTTTGATTTGATAATGTCGGAGACACAAGATCCCTGTAACAAACCAGGTCTCTGTGACCTTGGAATTGTGATTTTGATGTATGTGACTGCATGCTGAGTTAGGGTTGCTTTTCTTGCTGTCATTGAGTGTCTTTGTTGTGGTTGCCGCCTATGGCGAGTTCATTTTGATGCCAGTTTCAGTAATCCCAGGTTGTGGCTGTCAAAGATAGTGAGTTTTTCATTATTGATCGTCATGACTCTGCATGATGACCTTGAATCCCGTAGTGTTCTGCATGATGACCTTGAATCCCGTAGCGTTCGGTTCTCTTGGTTGGAGTCGAGGTCGAGTTTCAATTACGTATGTCATTTGAGCTGCACAGAAAATGATGAAATCAGAGACTCAAGTGTCAAGACTTATATTACAGCATGATCAGGATGATTGCATAGGATTAAGAGTGGTGATTGGTGTCTTCATCTAAAGACCATACTCCTTACTCTGTGCAGGCATATCGGAATGCTGCAAATCCAGTGCTGCCACAAACATGCTAGCACCCTTTATAAATACACCAAAATCGCAGTTGGAAGGTCACAGAGGTCTGGCATTGCTATGGTCCAGCTTCTCCTGTTGGTGATGGTTGGCATTGCTGACTGCACAGCAGGCTGTTGATATCTTCACACTAATGCTTTTGATGTGATAGCTTTGGAGAAGATCCTTGTGGGAAAGGCAGGTCTCTGTGACCTTACAAACTGCGATTTTGGTGTATTTTGGATTTTGGGCCAAAAGGATTTTGTGACTTACACCTTTGCAGCTGTTGGTCATCCTGAAGAAATCATGTGCTCTTAGCATTGTTCCCTAATGCATGTGAACTTGGGGGCAATAAGAGGACCTTCTTCTTCAGGATGGCTGTTGGTAGGGCCTACTGAATTTCGTATGGCTGTATCTCATCTATGTTTACTTAATTTGAAAACAAGTCAAATGACACGACAGTTCCTTGAGCAGCTTCAAGCAAGCCTGATGCTGTGCTGCACAAGACTTGAGCATTATCCTAAATCCCTTGCTGCCTGAGAGAGTTGCTGTATTAGCCATGAGAATGACTCGACCTGTAACAATGTTATCTCATGTTTTTGTCGTCATGTTTACTTTTTGTTACGATGCCGATGCCGCCGTTCCAATGTTAGCAAGATTGGCTGATGACAAAAGCTTTCCACATGATACGAGCAAGTGTACTATTGAAAGGTGATCCCTGATCTATCAGTTGCTGCAGTATCATTGCTTTTGTGTCATATCCCGGAGCTCTACTCCACTCTGATATAGCTACCGTAGCTACAATGGATATTCTTTTCACCTTAAGGTGACTGGATTGTGCTAACACTTCATGTAGGAGAAGAGAGACATGAATATGCACCATTTCTCAAAATAACTCGTGCGTAGATATTTGCGAGCGGTATTTGTGATGAATATCTTCACAACAACAGTGTTACGAGGTGCTATTTGTCAAAATATTGGTTTGTCTAAAACAGCGTGAAAAATACTAAGAGAGTATAATTCATCTTTCTCCAAAATAGCACATATTTTGCCAGAAATTACGTATAAGACCGGAGGGTGAGGGATGAATTTTGCAGGTCTTAGTTCCTGTTATGGTCCAATGAGTAAAAGTTGCCCGTGATTTCAGTTTGTATCTGGTTGCGCTTTCATGTTCCCCAAGCCAAATTGGGCCTCCAAATAATTGACAGACGACTGTAAATATGCTGGTGAAGTGATTTTGGTCCTAGGGGTAAAGGGTTTTAAACCAACTTCCTGGTGTATTACCTAAGCAGCGATGAAATTGCGATGCTAACACAAAGTGCTTTATTTTGATACCACCGGTAGTATATTTAGCAATGGGTTAGATTTGATATGGTCCAGGTAAGTTTGAAAGGGCACCTGACTTTATGTTCATAATATTGAAATATTTGAATTTTTTCGTGCTCTTCCATGCAAGAGAGTGCAGAAAGAAACGGTGCCACGTACTTTGCATTTCCAATAATCTCAGCGATACGTTTATCTGGTCTCTCGTTACAATCCTTTGCTGCCAACTTTGCAATCCCATCTCGTATATTTAGATGCAGCGAGACTTCTTAAAGTGTTTCTTCCAATATCTGTAGGTTGATGTTCATCTGAGCTGCCTTCGTGCATTGATGGCAACCTTTAAAAACCAGAAAAATGGCCTTTTCCAGGCACTTGTTTGTCGCATGTTCCAACGCGGAGCCACTCTCTCTGTTGGCGCATTGTTCTTTGATTCTATCAAAGCTGGCTCTGATTCTGAAAGAGACCTGTAAGGAAGAAGAGACTACTTCTTGATGAGCAGATTAAATGCAAATTCAATTTAGCATCACACTTGGACTCGCCTTTGTTGTGCACCTTTGAAGCTACTTTAAGATCATCATATCAAAAGGATAGGTCTCCAAAGATGATTGTTCTGCAAAGGTCTTTCCTGGGACCCTTTCCTTATCTTCTCATCCCATGTCAATTTCATCACGCTTTTGGTCAATTTGGATCCTCATGCAAGCCTGGTGTATTTTTACTTTGGTACAGATATGTAATTACTCGGTTTGGTTTTATTCGGTTTCTTCAGCACTGGCTCTGGATTGAGCTTACAACAACCTTATTGTTGCCTTTCCCTTAATCCTACTTTTCTGTCTCCTGTTTGATGTTCTTTTTTCCGCCCATTTACAATCCTGCTGCTGTTGATAAAGAAACTTTCTTCTTGTCGTCTTGTTTGACTAGTTGTCATGTTCAGTTCGTGATGAATTTGAATGGAGGCAGATACATGATTGTGCCACCTGTGAGGATAATTGAATAAAGCATGATTATTTCATAAATGATCCCTTGATTAACCTTTTGCCTCTTTGGATCTGAAACCTTATTTCTTCCTTTTGATTGCTGCTCCAGAAGCCATACGTAGTAAGGTGTCAGGTTCGAAAAAGGTCAAGTTTGGTCTCCATTGATTGTTACCAGAACATAGTCACATCAGAAAAGAATTGCCTGCAATTATTGTTTCATTCGGGGTGTATTTGATTGCAGTGGACAGTGATCCCATGAGGTCAACTCCCAGACATTTTGGGAGAGTGAGTTACTGGCTAGATAACTATGTGGTGGTCAACCAATTATCCATTGTTACACTGGCAAAGTAACTGTGTGGTAGACAGATGTATTCCCTGGTGGCGATTGCATGCTTTAATAATAGGGCACATTTCATTTGTTTATTTTTTAACACTTTTGTGTCAATTATCATGACCATAATCACAATCATAATGATACATTTCAACGTTCAATTTTCACGTTAGAAGCCTGGCAGCGATCCACATCCACGATAGAGGGTTTCCACGGAAATAGTCGCCAATGAATGGTGTGGGGGAGGAAGAATTATAGTTGCCATGGCAACCATGGCGCGTAGTCGAGCAAGATGCTGGGCAAAGATAATCTTACAGAGAACGATCAGAGTTTAACATGAGGACATTCGTGTTGACAGGCTTTCTGTGTGCAATCACATCTGGCCTCTGGTGCCGTCCTCTCATCTGTACAAAAGTCTGAAAAAGAAATAATTTTGCTTTTATGAAACCTGATTCTTCAAAGTGTCTTATATCTAAAATGTTTCTAAATTGGACTTGTCACTGAATAATTGAGGAGAGCCGTCAAAGACCAGCAATGTACAGGTGTGATGAACTTGCAGACACGATGTACAGGGATGCACAGGCATGCTGTAGAAAACAAAAGAAACACTTTTCACATTACTGAAGTATTTTTCTCTTTTATGTTTTTTCAGATGTCACATCCTATACAGATGAAGCCTGCTGACAGTGAAAAGAGAAATGGTAAGAATAAACATCCAATTATAAGAATATATGATTTTTTCCAACATGAATATTCGTTGACCCGATAAAAATGAGGCTAAGCCAGTCTGATGAAATCATGTCATGGCTGAGCGCTGTTCCTTGTATCAGTCATTCACTTATGACTGGATGGATATGTCATAAAATCATGTCACGTAGCATAGGACCTCAGGGATTGCCAGCCAATTGAACATTCTCATAAATTAATTGAAAAATGACCGTAAGACCATGAATGTCGACAAGGTGGCATTAGTTTGTGATCGTCGACCGACGACGGGTGATTATGGATCTGAAGGGTGGAAAAGTCGGGTGTGATGATGTGTTTAAGGTGCGATGGATGTTGGCGTCGGCCATTTGGGATGATTCTTCCAAGAACATGTCTCTGATGGAAGAAAAACTTTTGGCTGTGAAACCCTTCTTCCAGGACTGCTTTCCTTACAGTAAAAATTGGTAGGCCTACACTATAATGCTTGATATTTGGTCAGCTTTCATATTCAGTTTATATATTTTGTTGCATTACAGTTGAGGAGCGTAAACTATTTGTTGGTATGATTGCCAAAAAATGTTGTGAAAATGATATCCGGATGTTATTTGCTCCATTTGGTGCTATTGAGGAATGTACTATACTTAGAGAAAATGACCAGAGTAAAGGTGAGTAATTTTGTTTCATGTCTGCCCAAGTACAAATCCATTAGCTACCTAACTATTGGTGTTATATAAAACTGAAGTAAAAGAATTTTTTGGGCAATAGTTGTGGCTTTTTAGCTCACCTCTGTGAGGTGAGCTTCTCCCATGGTGTGTTGTCCGTCGTCCGTCGTCGTCTGGCGTCGTCCGTCGTCCGTCGTCGTTAACAGGGGTGGCACGTTTCTAAACCGCTTGGGTTACAAACTTGAAATTTGGTGTACAGGTACCCTATGGTAAAAACTATCTCTGGACCGAAACTTAGCGCTGCTGCTTGTACACTCTGGCCTGTAGGGGGCGCTTTGTGAAAACCTTCTTTCGGCCGTATCTCCTGAACGCGGTTAGCTAGAACCACGAAACTTTTATGGTGGGTTCCTCTG
>NMRB01003162.1:3336-15504 GCA_002633025.1 Notospermus geniculatus
AGGGAACGAATTTAGAATCCTTGATCAGAGGCCAAAAAAAGGTCGCCGATAGACGGAATAAGCCGCATCGAACAATAGGATTTCCATTGTGTACCATGGAGTAGGCCTTACGTCACTTCCGTCAGGGATTCTAAGTTTAGCCCAAACAGAATATTGAATCAAAAAATCATCAATCAATCTAAAGTCTACCTGGCAGTTATGCAAAACTGAATATTATTCACTGTAATCTCATACATACAGGTTGTCCCAGAAAACACCGACATCACCACCTTCTCTATTAAGGATAGCAGAGTTCTGTCCCCAAATGGTCACATCTGTTCATTTTGGTCTCTGTATTGAGGACACCTTTCAACTGAGGACAGCATTGGGCAGTCTAAAAACAGTCCTGAATACAAAGGTTCCACTCTATATCCAATACAAGACAGAACTTCGTTCAGTTACAGTACTAGTAACTGCTTCAGGTCTAATACTCATAAGATAATTTTTGTGACATTTTCTGGAACAACCTGTAACCATTGGCAAGTTTGAACATATTCACATTCATACTAAAATATTAACGGGAAGATATACATACAGATTAAGTGAAGGAAAAGATGATAAAAACAGAAATAAAAGTATTCTCTTATGCCAGGGGTCGAAGAGGACCTATGCAGGGAGTAAAACATAACCTCTTTTAGATTTCATCTCTACCTGCAGGGGGGCACGCTGATATGTCTCACTCTTTGGAGAATATAGATGTACTAAGTACTATATAGGTCTATTCTATAGGGTGCGAATGCAATTATGGTAGCTAAAAGTGAGGCCTATTCAGAGCACATATCACATCAACTATACATGTAGTAATTACAGAGCAATCTGGTTGAGAGTATCGACTTCCGCATCGATTAAAATAAATTAAATAAATCCATATCTGCAAAAAAATCAACCCACTCGAGCAGATCGATGAGAATTTTGCTATAAAAACTCAGTAGCTCAAAGGAAATGTTATCAATGGATTTTCTACCCCGATTACTCCGATTCCTCTTAATCGTCATAGCCGCTTCCTACATGTACCTCGTACCTTGCAAAAGATACTGTCGATCACCAACCCAGGAATTAAAGATAATGTGTCACGACTTCATTGTTTACATTCAATGTTTGTAAACATGGATGTTTACATTACATGTATGTTATTTTGGACTTTTGGGACATGCCAACCCACCAAATTGATAGTACTTTCGGTATCAAAAGAACTTCTGGAGGGGCATGCCACCAACAAATGACTCATAATACAAAGAAAGACTGGACACAAACAAACAAAATGTAAATAAACTATGACGTCAGAATTCCTCCACAAATGGCGGCCAAGACTGGCCTACCATTCAAAAGCGAGACCATCGGTAGGACCAGGTATACTAGTCTACCGCGCGCGTGCATAATGAGCGCCGACCTGTGCCTGTCCCATGGTAGCGTGGTTTCACTGGCCTCGACAGATGGCGTTGGGGTACGAGTACCCAACGCCATCTGTCGAGGCCAGTGGAACCTGGCTAGTCCCATGGTTTACCCAGAAACGCCCACTGCCCCCCCCCTCCGGACCAGGGGGTGGGGTAGTTGGGGTTAGCATATAGCTGAGTGTGAGGATAATAGTCCCACACGTCCAAGGTCAACCAGCTGGCCCGCGTGTGGCCGTGGGGTGGGCGCCGGTAAACCGGTATCCAGTTCCACCGTGCAGCACGTTAGGAACTGGTGTCGGGGTCTCGAAACCGGAAGTGTGGTCGGAATTCCTACCAGGCAGGATGCGCGCGCATCAGTTAGCAGACCTGTACATCATGCCTACATCGTGTACATCTGTGTGCAACGCTCTAACGGCAAGCTACAGGAGTCGAAATGAGATAGCAGGGTGGTTTCTTCAACGGACTATCCCCAGGATGTTTAGCTAATGACACAAAACATCGCTGGGATAGGTCACTGAGTGTTTATCTCGCTGACATTCGTTGCACTACCTCGCTGAATGTTCGAAGCGAGAAATGTTGGACGCCAGACGCCATCTTGGAAACTTGGTTTCTTTGGGGAATACCTGCCGCCAATACGTCATCAGAGACGGTTCGTATTCTGATTGGACGTATTCCGACGAATCACAGCCAGAATCAAGAGGGCGACAGTAGTCTCTTAAATCGTCAGATGTAGAGACTACCCTGCGGTCTATGGGCGCCGGTTTCATTCTCCACACATGCCGCTCTTTTTCACGCTTCTCTACATGTAGGCCCCTATATCTCTGTCCTATCTTTCTGGTGGAAAATTCTAAGTCCAAGGTGACGTACCGTTGACCTATCCCAAGGGGGATCCTAGCTACGATAGTGGGCAGCACACCGAAACCCGGTCCGACAATGGACGTCTTTTGTGTGGGAAATCTATCAGGACCGGGATGTCAGTTTCATTTCAATAGTTTTAACCACTAGTGACACCTATTGAGGCAGTGAGCTAGGGTCCCCATTTGGCATCTACCGTGACTGCAACCTCGTTCCCAGGGGTCGTTCGCTTTCTGACAAAATGGCGGTCGCGTCACTAACCCCTGGCATCAGCTTTGGATTTAACGCACGTGATTGGTTGACGGGAAACCGTCAAATATATCCAAGAATATACCCAAAGAAATTTTCAAAATATTTTGGATCAAACCAGAAGGTTATCTATATCCAGGTTTGATGATTTTTTGTAAAAAGAATTTTAAAAAGCACTGGTTAGTATTTCAAATTGATTATTTTGACTCGTGCTGCCACCTATACTTAGTCCAAGATTCCTGGATTAGCAACCGAAGCTGATTCCAGGGGTTAGTGAGCGAGTGGTCCGAGGTTGTCTGAGCGAACTATACCCCTGGGGACGAGGTTGCCGTAACTGGGTTGATTTGAATGAGCTTAAGATTGCGTTCTTTGTTGCCGAAGAAAAAATGGATGGTTCGGAAATAATTCTCATGGATTGCCTGTTGTTGATTGATGCAACGGTTTCTGCAAAGGAGCGACTGGCATAGTTGTCTCGAGATTTGTCAGCTTCCCGTGTGAATGAGGAATACGATTCATGGTTGAAGGACGAATACCCCTGGAAATGAGATTGGCTGTCGCTCTCCGTGTTGCCCCTGATGCTGAGTGAGCTGAATACCGGTCTTGGAATATACTCCCTGCGACGAGGCTGGCTAACTTTCTGTGCTACTTCAGTGGTTTGTGCAGCAGAGCGACTGACATCCTGGTTGTCCAGACGAGGCTGGCCAACTTCCTGTGCTACTTCAGTGGTTTGTGCAGCAGAGCGTCTGACATCCTGGTTGTCGAGACGAGGTTGGCCGGCTTCCTGTGCTATTTCAGTGGTTTGTGTAGCAGAGCGACTGACATCCTGGTTGTCGAGACGAGGTTGGCCGGCTTCCTGTGTTGTTTCAGTGGTTTGTGTAGCAGAGCGACTGACATCCTGGTTGTCACGACGAAGCTGGCCAACTCCCGCTCCTACAACAGCACCAACTGACCCCAATCCAGCAATTGCAGCATGCTTGTAGTAGGACTGTTCCCCGATGCCAGGGTGGTTAGGGACATCAAGGGGAGTATCCAGCGAGTCGCCTGGTGCCTCTCCCATTGCCTCGCGGAAATCTAAACAGTTATCACAACGTTTTACTGTTTTAATCTTTCCCTCCTTTGGGTCGTATCGAACGCTCGAAACCGTCGTCTTTCCTGGGTCCCCATCTGGATTTTCTGCGTAAAACTTCTCGTACGCTTGATATTCGGCACAGGTTTTATGTGAGCGACTTTTAATGGAATGTCCATGGTCAGGTAACTTTTTCTCCAGATGCGTTGAGCCTTCTTCCTTGCAAACGTCACTCGTGAAGTCAGATCCGGATCTCTGCTGCTTCTGGCAATGTTCCCTGATCTGCTGGTTATGGCCCTCGAATGTTTCACCGGTTGTTTTGCAAAAAACGACGGATGTAACATGCGGCTTATTCTCAGGCACACTGAATGTGTCACGAACGCGCTTCATTCGATCGGCGGTTACGACTTTGTCCTTAGCTGCAGGTTTTCCAAGCTTATCGACTAAGGGTTGCCTTTTGGCCTCAAAAGTTTTCCGAATTCCGCGCTGTTCACGGAATGTTTTCACACTTGCTGCAGCCTTGCCAGTTCCGTAACCGGTAACTCCATCGCAAACCAGTGTGATACCGACATCAGCCCACTTTCCAGTGTCTTTGGGATCGTTATAAAGGTCTGTTCCTTGTTTGACGAGACCAGCAGGTCGATATTCGTCGTGGATGGCCGAGTTAGCTGCTGTTGTCACTCCGTCCATCACTACACCACCAGCTATTCCACCAGCGACTGCTCCCGGAGGACCCCCAGCAGCAAATCCTGCAGCGCCTCCAATCATTACGCCAGCTGTTCTTGATGCTGATTTCATAGCGTTATCACCGCCATCTTTGTCGCCACACGCGTAGTGGATCACACCCTTGGCGTGGCCAACCACCGGAACAGCGTCCGCCACATCACTGAGAACCTGGAAGAACACGGACTGCGTCTCAAGAGCTGCTTCCTGATGTGCTATTTCAGTGGTTTGTGCAGCAGAGAGACTGACATCCTGGTTGTCGAGACGGGGTTGGCCGGCTTCCTGTGCTATTTCAGTGGTTTGTGCAACAGAGCGACTGACATCCTGGTTGTCGAGACGAGGTTGGCCAGCTTCCTGTGCTGTTTCAGTGATTTGTGCAACAGAGCGACTGACATCCTGGTTGTCGAGACACGGTTGGCCAGCTTCCTGTGCTGTTTCAGTGATTTGTGCAACAGAGCGACTGACATCCTGGTTGTCGAGACACGGTTGGCCAGCTTCCTGTGCTGTTTCAGTGATTTGTGCAACAGAGCGACTGACATCCTGGTTGTCGAGACACGGTTGGCCAGCTTCCTGTGCTGTTTCAGTGATTTGTGCAACAGAGCGACTGACATCCTGGTTGTCGAGACACGGTTGGCCAGCTTCCTGTGCTGTTTCAGTGATTTGTGCAACAGAGCGACTGACATCCTGGTTGTCGAGACACGGTTGGCCAGCTTCCTGTGCTGTTTCAGTGATTTGTGCAACAGAGCGACTGACATCCTGGTTGTCGAGACACGGTTGGCCAGCTTCCTGTGCTGTTTCAGTGATTTGTGCAACAGAGCGACTGACATCCTGGTTGTCGAGACACGGTTGGCCAGCTTCCTGTGCTGTTTCAGTGATTTGTGCAACAGAGCGACTGACATCCTGGTTGTCGAGACACGGTTGGCCAGCTTCCTGTGCTGTTTCAGTGATTTGTGCAACAGAGCGACTGACATCCTGGTTGTCGAGACACGGTTGGCCAGCTTCCTGTGCTGTTTCAGTGGTTTGTGAAACAGAGCGACTGACATCCTGGCTGTCGACACGAGGTCGGCCAGCTTCCTGTGCTATTTCAGTGGTTTGTGTAGCAGAGCGACTGACATCCTGGTTGTCGAGACGAGGTTGGCCGGCTTCCTGTGCTATTTCAGTGGTTTGTGTAACAGAGCGACTGACATCCTGGTTGTCGAGACGAGGTTGGCCAGCGTCCTGTGCTGTTTCAGTGGTTTGTGTAACAGAGCGACTGACATCCTGGTTGTCGAGACGAGGTTGGCCGACTTCCTTTGCTATTTCAGTGGTTTGTGTAACAGAGCGACTTACCTGTTCGGTGAATGTTTTCCCACTTGCTGCAGCCTTGCCAGCTCCGTAACCGGCCAATCCATCGGCAGCCACCGTGGCACCAGCGTCGAACCACTTTCCAGCGTCTTTGGGATCATTATAAAGGTCGGTTGCTTGTTCGATGAGACCAGCCGGACTATATTCGTCGTGTATGGCCGACTCAACTCCTGTTGTCGCTGCGTCCACCAGTGCACCACCAGCTACTCCAACGACAACTGCTCCCGCAGGACCCCCGACAGAAAACCTCAAAGCGCCTCCAGCAATTACGCCAACTTCTCTTGATGCTGATTTTATAGTCTTGCCAGCTGTGGTCTGTTTTTGGAATGTTTTCGCACTTGCTGCAGCATTGCCAGCTGCTGGCTGTTCATGGAATGTTTTCGCACTTTCTGCAACCTTGCCAGCTGCAGGCTGTTCTTGGAATGTTTTCGTACTTTCTGCAGCCTTGCCAGCTGCAGGCTGTTCTTGGAATGCTTTCATACTCGCTGCAACCTGACCACCTGCGGCCTCTTCTTGGAATACTTTCATACTCGCTGTAACCTTGCCACCTGCGGCCTGTTCTTGGAATACTTTCATACTCGCTGCAACCTTACCACCTGCGGCCTGTTCTTGGAATACTTTCATACTCGCTGTAACCTGGCCACCTGCGGCCTGTTCTTGGAATGCTTTCATACTCGGTGCGACCTTGCCACCTGCGGCCTGTTCTTGGAATACTTTCATACTCGCTGCGACATTGCCACCTGCCGCCTGTTCTTGGAATGTTTTTGCACTTGCTGCAGCCTTCCCAGCCGCTGGCTGTTCGTGGAATGTTTTCACACTTGCTGCAGCCTTGCCACCTGCTGGCTGTTTTTGGAATGTTTTTGCACTTGCTGCAGCCTTGCCAGCTGCAGGCTGTTCTTGGAATGTTTTCGCACTAGCTGCAGCCTTGCCACCTACTGGCTGTTTTTGGAATGTTTTCACACTTGCTGCAGCCTTGCCAGCCCCTGGCTGTTCTTGGAATGTTTTTGCACTTGCTGCAGCCTTGCCACCTACTGGCTGTTCTTGGAATGTTTTTGCACTAGCTGCAGCCTTGCCACCTACTGGCTGTTTTTGGAATGTTTTCGCACTTGCTGCAGCCTTGCCAGCTGCAGGCTGTTCTTGGAATGTTTTTGCACTTGCTGCAGCCTTGCCAGCCCCTGGCTGTTCTTGGAATGTTTTTGCACTTGCTGCAGCCTTGCCAGCTGCTGGCTGTTCTTGGAATGTTTTCGCACTTGCTGCAGCCTTGCCAGCCCCTGGCTGTTCTTGGAATGTTTTTGCACTTGCTGCAGCCTTGCCAGCCCCTGGCTGTTCTTGGAATGTTTTTGCACTTGCTGCAGCCTTGCCAGCCCCTGGCTGTTCTTGGAATGTTTTTGCACTTGCTGCAGCCTTGCCAGCCCCTGGCTGTTCTTGGAATGTTTTTGCACTTGCTGCAGCCTTGCCAGCCCCTGGCTGTTCTTGGAATGTTTTTGCACTTGCTGCAGCCTTGCCAGCCCCTGGCTGTTCTTGGAATGTTTTTGCACTTGCTGCAGCCTTGCCAGCCCCTGGCTGTTCTTGGAATGTTTTTGCACTTGCTGCAGCCTTGCCAGCCCCTGGCTGTTCTTGGAATGTTTTTGCACTTGCTGCAGCCTTGCCAGCCCCTGGCTGTTCTTGGAATGTTTTTGCACTTGCTGCAGCCTTGCCAGCCCCTGGCTGTTCTTGGAATGTTTTTGCACTTGCTGCAGCCTTGCCAGCCCCTGGCTGTTCTTGGAATGTTTTTGCACTTGCTGCAGCCTTGCCAGCCCCTGGCTGTTCTTGGAATGTTTTTGCACTTGCTGCAGCCTTGCCAGCCCCTGGCTGTTCTTGGAATGTTTTTGCACTTGCTGCAGCCTTGCCAGCCCCTGGCTGTTCTTGGAATGTTTTTGCACTTGTTGCAGCCTTGCCAGCCCCTGGCTGTTCTTGGAATGTTTTTGCACTTGCTGCAGCCTTGCCAGCCCCTGGCTGTTCTTGGAATGTTTTTGCACTAGCTGCAGCCTTGCCACCTACTGGCTGTTTTTGGAATGTTTTCCCACTTGCTGCAGCCTTGCCACCTGCAGGCTGTTCTTGGAATGTTTTCCCACTTTCTGTAGCCTTGCCAGTCCCGTGCTGTTCATGTAAGTTTTTCGCGTTTTCTGCAGCCTTGCGAGCTGCGTGCTGTTCATTTATTTTTTTTGTACGTGCTGCAGCCTTGCCAGCTGCACGCTGTCCTTGGAGTGTTTTCGCACTTTCTGCAGCCTTGCCAGCTGCGGGCTCTTCATGGAATGTTTTCCCACTTTCTGTAGCCTTGCCAGCCCCGTGCTGTTCATGTAAGTTTTTCGCGTTTTCTGCAGCCTTGCGAGCTGCGTACTGTTCATTTATTTTTTTTGTACGTGCTGCAGCCTTGCGAGCTGCACGCTGTTCTTGGATTTTCTTCTGACGTGCTGCAGCCGCCTCGCGAGCTGCACGCTGTTCGCGGGATTTTTTGGCACTTTCTGCAGCCTTGGCAGCTTTGTAACCGGTCAATCCATCGGCAGCCACCGTGAAAGCTGCGTCAAACCACTTTCCAGCGTCATTGGGGTCATGATAAAGGTCTGTTGCTTGTTTGACGAGACCAGCCGGTCTGTATTCGTCGTGGATGGCCGAGTCAGCTGCTGTTGTCACTCCGTCCATCACTACACCACCACCTATTCCACCAGCGACTGCTCCTGGAGGACCCCCAACAATAAACCCTCCAACGCCTCCAGCCATTACGCCAGTTGTTCTTGATGCTGATTTCATAGCGTTATCACCGCCATCTTTGTCGCCGCACGCGTAGTGGATCACACCCTTGGCGTGGCCAACCCCAGGAATACCGTCCGCCATATCACTGACACCCCGGGCGAACTCAAACTGCGTTTTTAGAGCTGCATCCGTGTCACCACGAGCTGCCTCGACAAGAGATCGTACTTGTGACACCCCTGGGCACCGTTTTGAAAAGTTTTCTTGGGTCCTTCTCGCCCCGTCAGTGTCGCCAGAAATAACCTGAACGAACGATTTCAATTGGGATAGAATTGGTATGCCATCGGCCATCTGAAATTGAAATTATTAAGGATTACTGGCGATGAAAATGTTTTTCATGACACTGATCCGTCATATTTAAGGTTCTTTCGGACACGTTCTTTAAATGCGCCAAAACTAACCAGATTTAGTCATCTTTTGATGATTCACAGGAAACTCTTACACTGAAAATCCAAAACAGAAATGGCCGTCTAGCCACACAGAGAAAAAATCGATCTCATCTCTAGATAAAATGATTCTCCAATACAACTCTTGTCCCTAAAATGAGTTTCTTTTGCTACTCGAATGGACATAACTGGGTCTCTTTCGAACCCAGGACCTTCTGACCGCAAGCCGGACACCAGAACCATCACACCATCGAGCTCCTCACAGGAGCAGATTTTGTTTCCACTCGATTTGTTTTCCAAGGCTTGAGTTGTCCCCAAAATCAGACACCAGTTTTCTCCAGCTGATGCCCTGTCCCATCGACTGGAGAACTGAGAAAACTCAAAATGAGTAGATTTTGTCTCTACTTGACATCTGTGGGTTCGAATATGGTAGGAAGCAATGTCTTTCACCTTAGAAACCCGATTTCTATTTGATATTTTGACATAATAAATTCAAGGTGTGTCCTTCAGAATGAGACTCCAGTTGCAGTTGTCTCCACTGACCAGTCAATGCAAGAGGGCATCAGCCGGAGAAAATTGGTGTCTCATTCTGGGTTCGAGTAGCAAAAGACTCATTTTAGGGACAAAAGAGTAGGCTGGAGAATCATTTTATCTCGAGATGTGATCGATTTTTTTCTCTGTGCAAAAGAGGCAGGCGGCGGGTTCAGTTTGATGATTGATACGTCAGTCATGCTATGGCGGGAACCAGTGGAGTGACATAAGCCGCGTTCACACTAGAGCCTTATAACGTTCGGGAAACAGTTTTAGCTTTTATAACGATTCAGCTGTTCAGACACAAGAGTTCTTATAACGCTTTCAAATCGTTCGGAGAAAAACGCCAATTTTAGCGTTTTCCCAACTGTTTTAGTTATAACGTTATAGCCCCAACGCCCAAGTTGTGCGTCTGAACGCTTATATCGTTATAGCGAAAACGCATCAACTGGCGGATGTGATATACGGCTGTGGCGCTGCAGTGCTTGCCGTCGATGCAGCACGGTAGTGTAGACGGCAAGGATGAACTGGTCTACCTTATATCAGAGTCCTAAAAATATAACATAACGTAAATCTGCCTTTTATTTTTATCTGTAGTTTTTTTTTCATTCTAAGTTATCATTCTCGCATTTAAAAAGCAAAATGAAATTCATTGACGTGATGCTCTGATTCGGTCCGGTTCGGTGTTGGAAATAGGAACCACGCCTTACCCTCCCTCATCGCTACTTTCTTCCTATACTGTTTCATTCATGTTTACTGGTTCAAGATTTCTCATCAGTTTTTCTCACCAATCTTCATTGTTTTTGCCTGTCATTTTTTTCACAATGGCCATGAACTTGTGAACGTTAATTGAGGACTTGCCTGGAGTCCAAATGAACAGTTGGCACTGGTGGAAATATGGAGGGATGAGGACATTGAGGGGCAGCTGCAGGGGTATGACCTTGACTCGACCTTTCCAGTTTCAACTCGCTCTTGGGGATCACTTCGTTAAAACGTTTGGTGTCTGAACGCTTAAATATCGTTCGGGCTAGAACGATATAAGCTAGTGTGAATGCGCGCATTTTTACCGTTCGGAGACGGAGCGTTTTCCCTGGAACGACCTACGGAAAACGGTACGAAAACGTTTTAGGTGTGAACGCGGCTTTAATGTTACTAAACCCGTCACCTGACCAACATAAACCAAACGGAAGTTGGTACATTCAGGGCGATCAACCGCCACAGACTGACCACTAACATGCTTCCGTCCATGACGGCAATCCCTCGTTTATAAATTTTTCGTGCCGAGTGGTGGGGCGATACGGTCAGCCACAAGGCCATGGAGGTATGGCCATGTCATAACCGTGCTTTACATCAACATAATATGATATCATATAGATCGATTGCACGCCGTTTCCGATCTTTTCCGACTGCCGTCGTCAATGCCAACAATGATTCTCCGAAAGCAATTTCGGGATGGACATGTAAACAAACCGAAACGCGGCTAAAAACTCGATTTTGTACACGTATTACGATCACTAAAATATAAAATGGTGAAAGTATGCATTGTTAAGAACTGTGGGGCACACTTTGGACCCGGGACTTTGGACAATCAAATAACGTGCGGTTCTTCAAAATACCGGCAGAAGAGGGCCGAAGAGAAGCATGGCTGCAAGACGACAAGGTCATTTATTTCCGGACCCAGCCTACTGCGCATGCGGGGAGTTTCTAATTTTAGATTCTCGACCGAGATCGGTATCCTTGACGACTGCGGTCGGGAAAGATCGGAAATGGCGTGCAATCGATTTATAAAGTGAAAGTGAAAGTGGTTCCAGCAACCTGAAGGTTTTCTGGTCACAAAATAAGGTTTTAGTAATAAAAATCAAACTCTGGTAGTTTCTGCTGGTACATACCCCAAACGACGAAACGTCGCCTAAAGGGCGGCGCACACGAGCGACTATTTTGACCGATTTGTCGGCCGACTTGGCTTCCGACCGCCAAAGCGACAAGATTTGGCGCTTCTGATTGGCTGATGTCTAGTCGCACCACCAGTCTCGTCGGCGGTCGCCCAGATTTAGTCGCTCGTGTGCGCCGCCCTTTATGTGCTGCCTGTCAAGGGGAGGTCGGAGTTGAGGTCTATACGGTAGTCATTAAACGCTGCCGTATATTTACAAAAAAAGCTCAACAGCACTTCAGCCGTATTTTCACTGTTTTTCTGCCAATGACGTGGAAGAATGCTACGTAATAGTGACAACGGCTTACCTTGTCGCCTTGTAATCAGCTCTCGAGACTCTTCTAGCATAAAATTTGAACAGTTCGTCTCTCACTTTCACAACTATTGTGAAAGGCCGGCCTGATCTCACGACTGTTAGAACACAATAGGTCTTTTCACTGCTTGCTCTCCAGTCGCCTGTCCAATTCTCCGCGATTTGATTGGCTACTTGGACCCGTATGACGACATACTAATTTGATATGATTTTGCATATGATAAATATCATTAATTTTGATGAAAGAGTAAGTAAACCCAAATTGACCAATGGTCAGTGTTTTCTGAAAAACACGGACCAACTTCTAAAAGCGACTATTATAATCAGCATATTTCAGCATATTTTCACAATGATTAAAGGATTTCTCTAATTATTGAGTTATTTAGGAGATTGGTCAGTGATGAGCATCTCACAATGATCAAAGGATTCCTTGGAGATTCGTCAGTGATGGGGGGGGGAGGTAGTTGTCCAGGGGTAATGGTCCAGGGGGTAATTGTCTCAGGGGGCTATCGTCTTGGTGGGCAATTGTCCTGGGGGGAATTTGCAGG